>OY992876.1:438799843-438844843 GCA_963921405.1 Cepaea hortensis
GGGATTGCGAATTGCGTCCGTAACCACTACGCCACAGAACCGGCTGGTGAAAGACCAGTCATGATTGGGTATGCTGATCTGTTCGAAGACCAGTAGATTGGTTAAGCTGATCTGATGCAAGAAAGGCCTATCTTGAAATGTTAAGCTGATCTGATCTAAGAAAAAGCAATCTTGAATGTTTAAGCCGATCTGATGGAAGATCAGTCTTGATTGGTTAAGCTGATCGTATGCGAGAAACGCATATCTTGATTGGGTAAGCGTATCTGATCTAAGAAAGTGCAGTCTTGATTGGTTAACTAATCCATTTCCATGCTGCTCTGTTCCCATTGTAGTACACCATTTGTCACTACGTCGGCTCCCATTTGCACAGCAAAACAACTTAGGAGATCGTCGAGGCCAAGTGGCCATGCCGTCTGCCTTATTCCCAGAAGATCATGTGTTCGTTTCCGAAATCTGTCATTCGGTTCACGAATGCTTCTTTTTCGGAGACCCCTTGTGTTGTCTACCGGGCTACGGAGTTCGTGCGCTGTGCTTTCGGCAGGCTGACAGTTGCTTTCTGAAGAGAGACCACCAACCACCCATTAATCCACGCACGAACCAGCCATCCTGGCAAATGGAAAACAGCCAACCTACCAACCAATGAACTCACCGACTAAGCAACCTATTAAGCAACCAACCAGCAAAGTAACACACTACTAAAAAAAAAAAAACCAAGCAGACAACTGACAACCCACCCACACACCCACCCGATTAATCGACCCTCTAGCCCTTTAATCCCATATTTGTAAAAAAAAAAATAAAATAAAAAATTAGACAGATATTCAAGAAAAACTTGCAGCGAAAAGCGTAAAGACACGTACTGTATTGTTAATCGTTTACGCAAACATTCACGTCACGAAAACAAAATGCATTGAATTTTAGAAGTAAAAGTTCTAATAACACAGTGCTGCTAATTTGATTTTGCGTATCTCACACGTCTGCTACTGAAATCTCTAACACTCACATACAACACAGGGAGATAATAATGGTGAATGACATCATTGAGGAGCGTCGGTTATTCACATGATCTGATGCAAGAAAGACCAGTCTTGATTGGTTAAGCAAATTTCATCCAAGAAAGGCAAGTCTTGATTGGTTAAGCTGATATGATGCAGGAAAAACAGAGGTGTTGATTAAGCTGATCTTTTGGCTGGCCAGTCTTGATTGGTTAAACGGATTTGTTGGAAGTCCCGTTTTGATTGGTTAAGCTGATCTGATGCAAGAAAGCAAAGTCTTGATTGGTTACGCTGCTATTTAGGCAGGCCGGTATTGTTGCTTAAGCTGATATGATGGAAGAAAACCATGTCTTGCTGGGTTAAGCTGATCTGATCCAAGAGTTGAGTTGAGTTAAGAACCGACATCTCTACACCCAAGACATCTCCGTATGTGCACCGCCCCCTCGTTCAACAGCCAACAAAGGGTTACACTACTAATCGTTCCCATCGTTATCTGACTGAAAGTTCTCCTTCGGGTCTTCTCTCTCAGTTTTTAGATTCTACCAGACCCCCTGCCAATCCCCCGCAATCTCATCCTTTCCACATACGGGTTCTCAATCTGTTCTTCCACATTCTCCACCTGGTGCCACAAGCGCACGACCACCTCCCCCTTGTCCATAGGTAATCGAACACAGCCCAGGAGCTACAGGTGACAGTAGACAAAGTGATTGACTGGTGCACAGAAATGAGTGCTGTCATCCACCAGGAAAAGGCAGCTGTTTTGTGGTGTTCTCTGGACAACAAGATTGTGAGAGCTGATGTTCCAAGCCTCAGGATAGATGGCGGAAGCGTCAACAGAGAGAACAAACTGAAGTATCTGGGAATCACATTTGACAGGAGCCTGTCCTTCAAGGACCATGTGGAGACAGTTGTGACAAGATCTCAAAAGGGACTCAACGCACCTAAAACTATGGCTGCAATGGACATAGAGCAGAGAATGCTTTTCAGACTATACCAGCACTTGATCCTCTCAGTGATTGATTATGGACTAGGACTGCTCACTGTCTCAAAAGGTCAGCTGGTGAGATTGGAGCGCATACAGAACGAGGCTAAGCGGGTCATTCTGGGATGCACCAGAGACACCCCAGTGGTGTGTATGCGGTACATCCTTGGTTTGCCGACTGTTGCTGGTAGGCTCAAGGTGATGCAGGCGAAGGCATACCTCAGAGTAGTTGCTGACACAGATCACCCGTTGCATGAGGCGCTGGACGCAGTTAAGGGTCAGTGACTGATAAGAGGGAAATCATGGATGGCTCAGGCGGAGGATACGATCAGACAGGTGTGCATCTTGGAGAACATTAGGCGCGGAGGGGAGTGGGTCAGAGTGCCAGCGGAATTATAATCACATTGAGCGAGGGAGTGCAGGAGTGGCCAGCAGGGGCCATGGAAGTGGAAATCCAGCAACTAATTCAGTATAATGCCCGGGTGATGTGATTATCTACACAGATGGTTCGGTGTTGAGAGGTAGTAGAAGTGCCTGGGGGTTCTTGGCAAAGGCTAATGGTCGACGTTTGGTGCAGGAGAGCCTGACATATGATACCACAACATCTAGTTTAAGAATGGAGGTGGAGGCAGCCAGTGCAGCTTTCCTCTGGATGGAGAATACGATACACACACACACATCGTGCTTGTAACTGACTCAGAAAGCATGCTGAGTAGGGTGAGGACAGGCAAGCTTCGTGCAGAGTGGCTTGCTTCGCTTCGGAAGTCACGGGTGGCAAGCATCGTCTGGATCTTTTCTCCGGGGCATGCCGGTGTGCTGGGGAATGAACAGGCAGACAGATTGGCTGGCTCTACAAAACTTGGTGGAGTATTCATGCATGATAAGGCAGACGTGATTGCGGCCTTGGGGGAACACGTGTACACCTCGGAGGAGCAAATGGATCACCATGGACTGGCAAGAATGCGACAGCGAGGAGTGACGAGGGGATCTGGTCGATGCTCGACACTTAGAGAATTGGCGAGATACACATATAATCAGATTGCTACTGGTACTATTGGGGTTGGAACTCTTCGCTGGCTTCTAAGGATGATGACGGAGCCCTTATGGGAATGCCCCGAATGCTGTGATGTCGGTTCCTAAATCAATCAATCTATCAATCAATCAATCAATCAATCAATCAATCAATCAATCAATCAATCGAACACCATGAGGTGCATTCCCTGCTAGCCAATCAGCCTGTTCATTCCCCACACTCCCGCATGGCCAGGGCAAAAAATCCATACAATTCTGACAATCTGTGATCTCTGAAGCGAGGTGAACCCTTCGACACGAAACATTGCTTTCTCCACTTTACTAAACATACTCCTTGAGTCCGTGATGAAGACAATGTGTGTTGCATTGGTCTCCTCTAACCAACGGAATGCCGCTGTGACTACCTCCACGTCCATTCTCGTGCTGGAGGTTCTGTTCCTAGAATGACCAGTCTTGATTAATTAAGCAGATATGATGGCAAGCCAGTTTTGATTGGTTAAGATGATCTGACGGAAGACCAGTCTTGATTGATTAAGTTGATAAATCAACCTCAACGTTTTCAGGTTTGGTATTCATCAGAGATATGAACATAAATTGTTCCTTAGTTTCTTGATTTCTGTAACATCATACGTTGTATTGATTTCCATGTTGATAAGATGTAATGTATCTCTCGAATTACAACTTTATTTTGCTGATTTGCATCTTAATCTACATCTGAATCTCTAAGATGTCTACATAATGTAGAGATTATATTACATTTCTTGTCTATACAGACACGGTCAATTTGGTTTCCTGTTTTGTGGTCTGGTGTTACCCATGTTGCTTTATGTATCCGTTTTGTTGAAAAATACGTCCTCCTATGAACTGTTGATTCACTGGTGAGTAATTTTCCATTTTCGTCCATGATCACAAGTCCGTGTTCCCAATTAATCTCTTCATAACCCATGTGTCTTCACGGACATCTCTTGCTCTCATATCAGATCTTCTTTGATGTAGAGCCAGTGCTGGTGGTTGATGGTGTTGCATTCTATCGAGATGGCCGAACCATTTGATCTTCTGTCTTTCAGTATATTTGGCACAAGGTGTTGATTCCACAGTCTGTCTTATAACATCATTTCTTATTCGCTCTCGGATAGTTAAGTTGGCAGCTCTTCTCAAGCATTCCATCTTGCAGTTGTTGATTTTGCGTAAATGTGACATGGATAATGTCCAAGTATGACATTGGTAGCATAGGGTTGGTGTGAATATGCTATTTATTATCTGTCGTTTTGCGGACATATGTATATTTGTATATTTCAGTATGGGTGATAGTTGATATATAATTGCATTTGCTTTTTGACATCAGATTTCAATTTCTGTTTATTATGTCATCTTCAGTAATCATGATTCCTAGATATTTAAATTGTTTAACTTGTTTAAGATGTGTACTAGTTATCAATAGACGGTTATCGTCGGCTTCGGATTTCGTCAATTTTATTCCGCGAAATATTTGTCTCGGTGTTTGTCGGTTGCCTAGGATTTCGACGGCGTGCCCACGTGACCTCGCTGCTAATTTTGCGAAAACAAAGGGACTTACGCGTTTGGCGTTGTTTTTCGTTGTGTGAGCATCACTTGCTAATAAGTTAACCCTTTCCTGTTAGCTCCATCATGGGACCAAAGAAAGTTTCCAGAGCCAGCAGCCCTTCGAAGAAGGATGTCAGGAACACGATCGACTTGAAGAAGGAAATCATTGAAAAATACGAGAGCGGTATTAAGATTGCTTAAATCGGTCGCATGTACAGGAAGTCGCCATTCACGATAAGTTCCATTGTGGCGAAAAATTAAGAAATACAGGAAGCTAATGTAGCGAAAGGCGTGAATGTGCTAATAAAATAGAGATCGGAAACAATTGAAGACGTCGAATAGATGTTATTATTAAATTTGGATAAATCAAAAACAGTTAAATGGCGATTCTGTTTCGGAGGCAATCATATGTGAACAGGTCAGACTGTTGTATGCCGATCCCATTAAAAAAATGCCTGGTACAAGTGCTAGTGTACTTAGTAATTTTAAGGCCAGCAGAGGATGGTTTGAAAAATTCAAGTGGCGCACTGGCATAAGCACAGTGAAGGTGCGAGTTCGGACAAATCTGGGGCCGAGAAATAGTATTAAACACTATATTTATTCTCTATAAAATGTGTTTTTGGTATGCATTTTAAATTGTCTAGAACCAAGTAATTGGATTTGCGTTGATTCATATGGAGATAATTGCCCCGGTTTTCCTATGATTCGGATTTCGCTGATATATTCGGATGGACTATTGACGAACTGTATTAAGGGGACCATGAGATCTGCTAACTTACATTATTTCAGAAAATATTATGTCAACATACTTTCTAAATTATACTGACCGTATAAATGGTAATAAAATGGATATTTAAAATGTATAGCTTGGGGAAAACGAAATAAATCGTTCAACAGAAGCGATCTGATTCTGAATGCTTGGACCTACAAGTCCCAATTATTTGGCTTATGATCTCCGAAGAGTTAACGGCACTGGTTACCGAGTCTCGTAGTCGTCAAAATCACGTGCCCCGCCAACAGGGGAGGTATGAGTGCATCTCCACAGACCTAAATCACCTGTGTTCTAGATCGATTCTATTGATATTCCTCCAGGTTAGGGTTAAGTCTATCCAGAATCATGTCTCTTGATCTCCCCCTGCCTCAACTAAGTTGTCACGATGTTTCCCGATGCCCCGACTCGAATTACAAAATCAAAGAACATTGTCTCGTTCTTCTATTTGCATATACTTTCCCAGGTTAATTAGCCTCTTCCAGGCAATCGTTGTTAGTTACTCTGGAAGTCCAAGGTATTCGCAACATTGCACTCAGGAACAACATCTCCGTAGCTTCTAAGCTTTTCCTAATTTATTCATTCACATCCCATAATTCAGTGCCACACAGCAGAACATGATCTATATAACATTTCAGTATTCTCGTATTGGTGTATGATAAGGCAGATGTAGTCGGGGCCCTTTGGGATGGTGTGTATAGTGCGGGAGAACAGATAGATCATCACGGCCTGGAGAGATTGGTGCTGCAGGGAGTGACCAGAGGATCTGGACAATACGCAGAACTCCGAGGAAAGGCCAGATGGATACATAATCAGACGGTGCCATTAATATTGGGACTCTTCGTTGGTTGTTGAAGATTAGGACGGAGCACGTATGGGATGTTCAGAGTCCTATAATGTCAGGTCTCGACTCAACTCAACTCAACGGATTTCAGTATTCCTAAAAAGTCTGTCCCGCGAGATATGAAGGTCGTGAGTTCATTGTCACACTGCGTCGTGGTCTGAACAAGTGCAGCCTCTCTGGCGACCCCCGGGACGTCATCCTAGGAGCTACTGAGCTCATACTTTTTGTGACGCCTGTGGGCAGATGGCTTCTCGCTTTACAAGAAATGACCGAGCCGAATGGAGATAAATTCCGGTGCAATGAAGCTGCAACGATCTTCTAATCTTTAAATTGCCTCCGCTGGTCGTCAAAACAGCGATTTTGTGTTATCCTCTATACTCACATCCTGCACCAATCCTTATTTTGCTTATAGAAAATACGCTTGTTTTCTCACCCATGTAACAGTATCAGATGAAAGTGGCAAGGTCACTGTATGCCATTCATCATCATCCACACAAGTTACGACCTCCGGCGTCATATATCAATTCGTGTGTTGATTCCCTTCCGTGCCATGATACAAGATTGTCAAGAATCTTCTCACACTGTCTTCCTCTATCTCTCTTTCCATACATCTTTCTGGTTGTCACAAAATGTTCCAGTATTTGTCTTCTCATAACGTGGCCAAAAAACGATAACTGCCCCTTTCTGATGTTTGTAATACGTTGTCTTTGCGACTCAGCTACCCTTAAAACGTCTTGATTGCTCATTTTGGCTGTAAATTGATTTTCAGAATTCTTCTATAAAACCACATCTCCAAGACTTCCAGGGATTTTTTCGCCTGTTTACTAATTGTCCATGAGTCGCAGCCGTATGATAAAACTGGTTCTATGTAACATGCAAGAACATTGTTTTTTTCTCTAACTTTTAAGGACAGTGACTTATTGCACAAAACGTTCTTCATTTGATGTATACCATTAGCTCCACCTTTACCTCAGTGTGTCCTGCAGTGGTTCTCGAACTTTGGTTTTCTGTAGAGCCTCCTTGTGGTTTGCGTGCAGTTACCGTTGACTTAAGAAAGACTGCGTATCATTTGCACGGGATATACATTACAGTGATCTCTTGTACAGATACAGCACTGATGATGCAGCAGAATAGAGGAACGCAGGTAGCTTCTAACGGCTTGCCTGCTTCCTTTAGTGTCAGTGAGCGAGAATTGACCAAGTACTAACTACACCACCAAGTGGTGATATCAGAGTGTCTCAACTTCACCCCAAGTGGTCATTCTAGAAGTTCATCTCCACCTCCGAATGATGATTCCAGAAAGAGTCAACTCCGTCTGCAGGTGGTGATTCAACAAAGACTCAACTCTACCTCGAAGTGGTAATTCAACAAAGACTCAACCCCATCTTCAAGTGGTGTTTCTAAAAACAGGCAGCATTTCTGCATTCTAATAGATAGAACTGGGATAGAGGATGGGAGACAAACCGAGTCTCTAAATATCTAGTACTGAAATCAGTTATGTCATCAGAAAAGCGATTACATCGCAGCTTCTCTGTATACGCACACAATGCAATAAACATCTCCATCACAAACGAAAGAATAATACGATATACAATCACAGTATGTCTTGAAAGTAACAAAGCTATGAATTCTATGCAAACATGTTTGCGAAAACACAATGGAAATAATACAATTAATTGTCTGCAGCCGAATCAAGGCTGCAAACACGAACACTATTGTCATAATTTATAGCAGGGCTTTCAGCTATGTTCGGGTTGTCACATAGAAAATATTCTCTAGCTTTTCTACAGTTTTTACTAATTGTGGTTCTCCACAAATTAAATTATATGGTTTTTATATTCGTATCACCAATTGTGGAACCCTTATTAACGCTGGTATTGTTATAAAAAAGAAGAAAAAGAGAAAAAAAGAAACGCAACATTTTTGATGTTACTGTTATACAAGATATTCGCTGATTGGACATCAGTCAACCTATCGACTGTGTCCATCTGGTCATTAACTTCTCGTGGTTACCTGAATTGTACTCACCTCATGATTCATGAGGTGAAAGAGGTCAAGGTCAAAACAACATTTTTGACAATAACTATAAAATATTGACGCTCCTTGAATAAATTCAGTTGGAAAATCAATGCGCAAGTATGGCTCATCTTACTGCAGAACAACGACTCATCATCATTGGACGTTTACAGACTGGACAGTCACAAAGTATATATAGTAGGCAGAGAATTTAATGTGGTTAGAAACACCATTAGTCGCCTTTGGAGGCGATTTCAAGAAATTGGCTCAGTGGCAGACCGGCCGCGCAGTGGAAGACCTAGAATCACAACTGCTGCTGAAGACCGCTTCATACGGCTGCGTCACCTTAGGAATCGATTTGGATTTGCGTTCTCCACAGTCCAGTCAATGCCAAGAGCTCGTCGAATTTCAGATCAAACGGCCAGGAACCGGCTGCACGACGCTAGTCTTTGGGCTAGAAGACCTTACAGAGGTCCTGTTTTCACGGACCGGCATCGCCAGAACGAACTGCAGTGGGCGAATCAGCATCGTCAATGGATCGTCGGGAATGACTGGATACGGGTGTGGTTTAGTGATTGTTTAGCAGGATAACGCTCGATCTCATATGCACAACAACCACCCAGTTCCTCGCTGACATCAACGTCCAGACGATTCCGTGGCTAGCCATGTCATCAGACATGAACCCCGTAGAACACTTATGGGATGAACTCGACAGACGACTCCGCCAGCGAGACGTGGCTCCAGCCAATCTCCGACAGTTGTCTCTTGCACTGCGGAAAGAGTGGGTAGTCATCCCACAACAACAGATCCAACGGCTAATCGGATACATGTCAAGGCGATGTCGTTCTCTGATAGAGCCCATACACGTTACTGAAACAGAGACCTGAGTTGCAAAGACTAGTAGACCAAACAAAATTTAATGAATGTCATTTCATTGTTAAAGTCGGAAAGTTTCTTCAAGCCAGGATTGAAACATTAATTCCATAAAGTAAAATGTTGGTACAAGTTTGCAGTTGAAACTGCAATAATGTTGCGTTTCTTTCTTTCTTCCTTTCCTTCCTTCTTTCTTTCTTTCTTTCTTTCTTTCTTTCTTTCTTTCTTTCTTTCTTTCTTTCTTTCTTTTATTTTTGAACAGTATAATATACATTTCACCAGTTGTGGTTTGTTGATATTTCTACAAATTTTCTCTAATTGTAGCACATTCATCAACGCTGGGTGATTTGTATACACATTTCACCAACTGAGTCACACTTATGAACGCTGGGTGATTTTTCTAGTAATTTCTCCAGTTCTGCCTCGCCTAAATGATGTTTGGTGTATTTCTAGGAATGTCGCCGATCGTAGCACCCTCAAATTACATTCTATGATGTTTCTAGAATACATACAAATAGAAGGGAAAATTCTTAACCAAGTAGATAATTTTAAATACATAGGGGCATTTATAACATCAGATGGAAGATGCACAACATAGATTAAGAGCAGAATAGGACAGGCAAAAGCCGCAATTCAGAAAATGAAAAGTATCTTAAGCAATAAGTCACTATCAATGAATGTAAGAAAGCGAGCGCTGAAATGCTATATAGGAGGGGTAGTCAATAAGTAAGTCAAACGGTTCTGTGGGATGGCAGGTAAATGTAGTTGATGTTTTCTACAGGTGTCATTAGGTGACAGCAACATCTAACTTTATATTCCCGTTCGTCAGGTCGCGCTAGGTGTCCCATGAGCATGCACAGCGCATAAACAAAATGGCGACTGTACTTATGGAGTGTACAACCAAAGAGCAACGTGTTGTTGTGCGTTTATTGTGGGCAAAAGGACTGCCTGCAAAGGACATCCATAAGGAAATGCTTCCTGTTTATGCTGACAAATGTTTGTTCTGTAAAGCGATGCATAGCTGGATTAGAAAACATCCTTCTTCGCCTTGTGTCCAAAAATTCAAGGTTACGCCATCAGCAGGGAAGGTTATGCTGACAGTGTTCTGGGATTGTCAAGGAGTGCTTTTAACCAATTTCAAGAAGACAGGTGACAATGTGAATTCTGAATCGTACTGTGAAGTTCTATCGATGCTTTATGATGCAATTCGAAGAAAACGCCCAGGACGGCTAACTAGAGAAGTGTTGCTTCTTCATGACAATGCCAGACCACATGCGGCTCGATTAACTCAGGAGAAAATTAACCAACTAAGGTGGGAAGTTCTCGAACACCCACCTTACAGCCCCGACTTAGCCCCTAACGATTTCCACCTTTTTGGTCCACTGAAAACCCATCTTGACGGGAGACATTTCGCGAAAGACGCTGAAGTTGAATGTGAAGTGAAAACGTGGTTTAGAAAACAGAGCACACAGTTCTATGCAGCCGGTTTGGAAGGACTGATACAACGATGGGATAAGTGCATCAATGTTGGTGGAAATTATGTTGAGAAATAAAGGGACAATGTATGTGTAAACATAAATTGGTTTCAAGTTGTTATCATATTTAGGTATTTTTCTACAGCCATCTGTGACTAAATATTGACTTACCCTCGAAGATCCAGTGTTGCTGTATGGCAGTGAATCTTGGAATGTAAATGAACAAATTAGGAAGAACTTAGAAGCAACAGAGATGTGGTTTTTGAGACGAATGTTGCGAATTCCTTGGACTGCCAGTGTAACTAACAACGATTGCCTGAAAGAGGCTAATGAAACTAGAACACTATATACAACAATAAGAAAGAGACAAAAAGCTTTCTTTGGTCATGTGATGAGAAGAGAGACATTGGAGAACATTGTGAGAGAACAAAATATTACCGGTCCAAGTTTTGTATTCACCCTCTGTAAAGTTCATGCAACATAAAAGGTAAATACAAAACTTGGACCGGCAATATTTTCAAACACTGCGCAGTCATTAAAAAGACACCCTTTACGAGTTCTTGTAGTTGCAATGAACATTATTAACTGATTCAGTGTCGAAGGATAATATATCACCACATGAGATCTCTCATTTGAACAGAAGGATGATATATGCCATGCTATGGTCAACGTGTTATCTGAATAACAAAGACACAAACAATAGATTGCACGATTTATTGCCTGGCATATTTCGCTGCATCTCGTCATGTACATACTGCAGAGAATAAACTAAAGTAATTAGATACATCCTTCAAGCTGAAATATACACATATTCACACAGTAATTTCAATTGTCTACCACGGTAATTTTAAACTGACTGTCATGCCTTTCTGTTTGCACAACATTGGCTTCTATACATTAATGGCGATTGCTTCTGCCAGCTATAACATTCGACCATTTTGTGTGTTAAAAAACATGCGAAACGTATTGTCCGTATCAATCACGTGATCGGTTTCCATGATGTGCCGCCCAGTCGATGACATAGGAGGTTTATGGTGTGTCAGCTTGGCCAAGTTCCCAGAGTCTTTTCATTAAAAAAAACAAAACGGATTTCTTAACCTCATCAAAATAGCTGCTTGATTATTTACTTTATTCCTTGTGATGTTATTAACCGTTCTTTTCGTTGAGTCAACAGCGGCAACTGCACGGCTTCTATCGTTGGTAGGCCCTGCTCAACGTATTCCAGCCTCACACAGAACTCATCACCTGCACGGCTCTGTCAACAACCTGCGGAAGGCTTTCCGGAACTCCTGGTTGAAGATGGTGTAGATGACGGGGTTCAGGAAGCTGTTGATGTAGCCCAGCCATTGGAACAGGCTGAAGAAGATCGGGTCCACCTTGCAGCTGGGCAGCTCGTTGAGCTCGTAGCGGATGCAGATGGCGTTGAAGATGTTCAGCGTGAAGAAAGGCACCCAACATGCCAAAAACACCCCTGGGGGAAGAAATATTGGATGGGTTAATGGTAAGTGTTGACAGAAATTACGAGAACAACAAACATTGTTCTTCAAAACTAAAGTTAGTTCCATATCCTTTACAGGACGGGAAAAGACATTTTGGACGAGATAATTTTATGTCTTGACAGATACGTGTGCGCTGTTCGTTTGAAAGACATATCCAGCCACAACAAGGACACAGATAAGTAACTTTTATATTTACATTTTCATGTAGTGGTGTCTGTTTGTGTTTGTTTATTATGTGATGACGAAGGCTTTAGCCGTAACGCCAATTTTGTTTCTTGCAACGTGTTCTAGAAAAGCTCACAATCTACTTCTCGTTTTCTGGTGATTCATTCATTACGAGAACAACACACATTGCTCTTCAAAACTTCAAAACTAAAGTTAGTTGCATATCCTTTACAGAGCGTCGCAGTCAACCCCAGCATTTTTGGTTGTTTGTGATTTCTCGGCAAGTTTACGTTTAGTAGTTTGCCATTGCTTTCTGAACGACCGTCATTGTAAGAAAACTAGCCAAGGCGGTCTGCTTCGTAATCGCCCGCAGCTGTGTTTCGAGCGCAAGATTGCGAAATCCATTTGCAAACCATTTGACACAGCGCCTGTTTACTAAAAAACAAAACCAATTACCATCTGTATAGATAAGAACAAATAAGTAACATTTAAGTGAGAATTGTCAACTGCAACAAGCAAAAGAGTATTGAAGTGCTACATAGAACTTGTACTGTTGTATGGATGTGAAACGTGGACAAGAGCAGACAAGGTGAAAAACATCTAATGGCAGTGGACATGTGGTTTCTGAGGCAATGCAAAGAATATCATAGACAGACAGATAAATCAAAGAGCAAGTCCTAAACATGGTCTCTACAATTCAGCCCAGGTTCAGCCCGGTTCACGAGTTAAATTTTTCGGAGACTCATGTGGGTCGTCGCTAGAGCTACGGAGTTCGTGCTTTGTGCGACGCTTTCCGCGCTGCGGAAAGAGACCGAGCCATATGGGATAAAACCCGGTGCAATGAAGTCGACCCTGTCGACTTTTAAGCGACTTTTTTTTATTCAGCCCAGGCTTTGTGCTTTATGAGAGTATACCTCCATCTCTGGTCCCTGCCATGAGTTGTAGTTATTATGCCTATTTTGTAGCACAATATAACAATCTATCGCCTGTCAAGACAGCAAGGTGCTAGTATGAAAAGGGTAAATTTTCAAGATAGTATACAACAGTACTGATTGCAGACAATAAGCAGGATCAGCAACATTTAGTAGATGCGGTTGTTGCACGCAGTGAACAACTAGAGTTGGAATTAAATTGTAAGATGACACACATTATGGTCGTCACTAGGAAGAACGAAATACCACAATGTAATATACAAGTGCTGGTCTCCCTGGTCCAGAGGTTACACGACTTTCTCCGTAATCTCGTATACTCTCGTGAGTAACGTGACGTGCGTGAGAATCGGTAGCGGTTCTCTCAGCGTCGGTAACTTACGGGGTATGTGAGCCGGTCGCTCAGAAAGCAATGGCAAACTACTGAGCGTAATCTTGCCAAGAAATCAACAATCAGCTGAAAGATGCTGATGTTGACAACGATGTCCTGTAAAGGATATGCGAAGAAACAAAAATATACAAGTTAATGGACATATTCTTAAACAAGTGAATCGGTACAGTTATCTCGGAACAGTCATAACATCAGATAGGAGATGCCTTGATGAGATTAGAACAAGAATCGCCATGGCGAAGGTAGCCTTTTGCAAGATGAAAAACATACTGACCAATAAAAAGATATCAGTTGCTACTAGAACAAGAGTGTTGAGGTGGATGTGAAGCGTGGACAGTGAGCAGTCGAGCTGAAAAACAAATAATGGCTGTGGACATGTGGTTTCTAAGGAGAATGCAAAGAATACCATGGACAGACAGAAAAACCAACGACCAAGTCCTACAAGAAATAAATGAAAATCGTAAACTGTTTAGAGAAATTAAACATAGACAGTGAACATAATTTGGACATGTTATGGGAAGAAATAAATTAGAGAACTTGGTGACAACTGGCAAGATCGAGGGGAAGAAAACAAGGGGAAGTGAGAGAAGTAAATACCTGGATGGCTTGACCACGTGGCATGCTCGAGATAAGAACACTAAGCTGATCCACGACTCTGGTGATCGAGTGAAATGGCGAATCATGTCCGCCCACGCTTACCGACATGGCACATGATGGATGGATACAACAGAAGGGGGGTCAATATTTGTAGTAGACTATATACAAGGGAGGAGGAGGAGGGGGGGGGGGGGGTCAGTTTTCCAGCAATCAGTACTACTAGCTAAAGAATGGGGGGGGGGGTGTCAAATTTTTCTGTTAGTATTACTAGCTAAACAATGGGGGGGGGGTAGGTCAATTTGTTTGGTTAGAATGACTAGCTGCGCCAGAGGGGGTCAGTTGTACAGTCAGTTTAACTAGCTATAGGGAAGGAATGGGGGAGGGGAGATACATATTTTCCAGCCAGAACTACTACCTACAAAATAAATGGTCAATTTGCCAGTTAGTATGACTAGGTACAAGATAAGGGGTCAATCTTCCAGTTAGTCTGACTAGCAGCAACACCGGGGGTTAGTTTTCAAGTCAGTTTAACTAGCTATGGGAATGGAAGGGCAACAAGGTGGGGGTGGGGGGTGGGAGGGGGGTTATGTTTTTTCAGTTAGAGTTACTACCTATAAAGTAATATATATATATATATATATATATATATATATATATATATATATATATATATATATATATATATATATATATATATATATATATATATATATATATATATATATATAATTAGCTGTAACAAAACTAGACAATCTTCCGAATTATAGATCCCAGATATTCATTTTTCGATCTGTACTCCGTACCCCTTTCATTCCAGCGCTATTTGTTCAACTTGGAGAAAGAAATCGGCATATTTTCTTTGACAACAAAGGAAAGAAATAATTGACGAGGCAAGTTCACCAATTAGCCTCACGGAGAGGATCAAAGCGACCTTTGCCATGGCGTGTTTGTGAGTTGGCGGATTAGCAGGGGCGTTAAGAACAGTCTAGAAAAGGGTTTATAGGTATTGTCCCTTTAGTGCAGTGTTTCCCAACGTGGGGCCCACGCCCCACAGGGGGGCAATTCGATTGTTAAGGGGGGCAATTTGAAAATGGAAGAAATCGGCTGGATATAACAAAACGGGGAGACTTGAGACTGAAGTTAACTAAATTGGAACCTGACATGATCAAATAAAAACCCATCACATATCTTCACCTTAGATGTAAGCCTGGTGGACCACTGTGGGAGATAGCTTACAGTGAGACTAAGGGTTCACACAAAAAGGGGGATTTGGGGGAACCAGCTTGTCTGGGGTAACTGCCAAACCAAAAGAAAAAAAAATTCACCCAACACAACCGACACACAGGGACGCGGGACCTGGTGGGGGGGGGGGGGGGGTCTGATCCCTCTGGGAACCGTGAGCCCTTCTAAAAAAACAAAAAAACAAATTCAAGTCTCTTTAGTGAACATTTCACTTTTTGAACATTTAAAATGATGCATATGTTGGGGGGGGGGGGGGAATAAGAATTTTAGAAAGGCTTAGGTGGGGCATAGCACAAAAAAGGTTGGGAAACACTGCTTTAGTGTGTTGTCTTGGTAACAGGGAAAAATCTTCCCGTTGAAAGGATGTTAAAAAACAGCAAATATCTTTATAACATTTTTAAAGCTATTCTGTTTGTTATTATTGTTGTTGTTAGTTTTTCGCAATTGGGAGCGCACAAGACATCCTTGTGTGAGGAAATGCAACCTAAAGACTAAATGTCATGGCAGGTCAGACAGGCCCTAAGCCTTGATCGGCAACCGGTCTATAATCGAAGCTCGGACAGGTAGACAGTTAAAGCATTGCTTTGCTGATTCGGCAACTTATGCAGCTTGTATTGTGCCAGACGTATTGGTGTTACGTTTCCACTGGAGTAAACTAGGCAGGCCAAGAGAGGGATCATGCTGCAACACATGGTCTCTACAATTCTTTCCCGGCTTTGTGTTATGGAGAGGTTGTTATGCCTTGCTTTTTATAATCACAATAATTATCATCTGCCAAGACGGCAAGGCGCCAGTATGAATCATAATTTCAAAATAATGTTTTTCCGTTGTGAATGTAAATAAAGAAGTCATAAATAATATATTGCATAAACTACTGCCTGATATATTTCGCTGTATCTCTTCAGCCGCATGGTATAGACACAAACACGTTCAAGATCTCATGAAGTTGCAAGCGCCAGAAGCAGCCGGGATCTTCAATATTAGGTTATGTACCTCGGCCTGGCTGGTCAATGTGTCCTACGAGCATGAGCAGCGCCTCCCGGGTTGGAAAGGGAGTCTCCATGGCGAAGTGGTCAAGCTATCTGCCTCGCGCTCCGAAGGTTGTGGGTTCGATTCTGGGCTACATTTTTCGATTCACGAATGCATTTTTCTCGGAGACTCTTGGGGGTTGTCTCCAAGGCTACGGAGTTCATGATTTGCGCGATGCTTTCTGCAGATTGCCCTGCGGAAAGAGACCGAGCCATATGGGATAAAACCCAGAGCAATGAAGTCAGTCCTCTCAACTTTTAAGACTGTTTTGAGACTAAGTTCATGTAACTGAATCTGGACATATCGCAACCAAAGAATGTTACTGTATGCTTTTCACTACACGTAACCAAATGTTACTAAGATATGTCGGGGCGTCTGTTATACACGCCGGTAAACGACAACTCATCATCATCATCATCATCATCATCATCATCATCATCATCATCATCATCATCATCATCATCATCATCATCATCAAGTGCAATGCCTGCTGGCGATGGCGTTCATGACTCTTCTCAGATCTCGATCTTTAGTTTTCTAGATCAACTCCGCTGTTGATATTCCTCCATGCCACCGTCTCAATCCATCCAGCATCATTTCTCTTGTTCAGCCTCTGCCTCTCTTCCCCTCAATCTTTCCAGTCGTCGCGATGTTCTTCAATATCTCTCTTCTCATTATATGACCAAAGAAAGCTGTGTGTCTCTTTCTAATTTTCGTATATAATATTCTAGTTTCATTAGCCTCTTTTATGCAGTCGTTGTTAGTTACTTTGGCAGTCCAAGGAATTCGCAACATTCGTCTTAGGAACCACATCTCTGTTGCTTCCAAGTTCTTCCTAATTAGTTCATTTACATTCCAAGAATCACTCTCATACAGCAAAACAGGTTCTACATAGCACTTCAGCACTCTCTTTCTTACATTCATTGACAGTAACTTATTGCATAAGATAATCTTCATGTTCTGAAATGCAGCCTTTGCTTGCCCTATTCTGCTCTTAATCTCTGTTGTGCATCTTCCATCTGATGCTATAAATGCCCCTAGGTATTTAAAACTATCCACTTGGTTAAAATTTTCCCTTCCATTTCTATTTCAAATTTTGGTTACAACAATATATTAATTTTTTGTTTCGGGATTTGAAATTTAAATATTGAGCACAACCCACCACTGGCAACGCTGGTCGTATTCTGGTATGAACCTAAGGCCTATCCACGTCAATATGGAAGCACTATACTCGAGTTTCGCTCTCGTTTGAGCTCGTCAGTAGTGCATATCCCTGACTGGATCCGGAAACAAGCCCCGGATCACGCGTGTGAAGCGGGTGTGTAACCACGCGGCACACACTAGACACAGCCAAATTATCACAACAGAATACCACACCGTCACCCATCGTAGGCTATGCTCAAAATTGCCCAATCGCCGCGACTGACGTCCGTCAATCGATGTGGACCCGAACGATCAGGACTTCTTACTTGTGATCGTATTCTAGTATAGCTTACCTAAGATTCTCGTTTTGTTGTGGCGATTCATTCATTGTAATGCAGAAGTAGTACGAACATCACAACGAAAGGACATAAAACGATAAAGGTGCTCACGAAGACTTACCTAAAACTATAGCCAGTGTCTTTGTAGCTTTCTTCTCTCGTCTTGATGAAGATTTCTCTTTTCTCTTTCTGCTCGGTCTCATGTGAAAGTTAAACTTTGTCACTCCTTTTTTCTGACTTCCATGCGAGGGTGTGTTTACTTTCATCGAAGCGTTCTTTCCCGATTTGCCGTCGCCATTCTCATCCGCTGCATCCGCTTTGCAAAGCATGGAAGTAAACGGTGTTTCCGCTTCGTTTGCGCATGCCTGACCCGTGCCTCCGGAAGTTGAAGCTGACTGTTCATGACCTCCGACGCAGCCGCCGTTTTTGCCGTATTGCGACACGGCATGGAAGCCTTCGTTCTCTAGTCTGTCCAGCTCTTCGGCCATAGGATTAGTGATAAGTTCTGCTGCTTCCATGTTCCTGTAGAATCTGGGACTGATCTGCATAACAACACTCGCCACTCCGAGCTTCTTGTGGTCCTTGGACGATGTGTTATTGTTAGCACTACCGCTACCAGTGTCATCATCATCATCGTCGGAATTATCATCAGAGTTCGATTGCGGGTTATTCCCAAAGTTGTCTTCATCACCTCCAGATATCAACATCCGCGATGTTGTAGCTTTTGTGGTGTTGTAAGTAGTGACTCGACCGTTGTCTATATTTGCTAGCCCAGTGGTCACCGTAGCTTCCGCTCCGTACACACCACCTGTATCATTTGCATTCTGGGTTCCAACATTTGTAGGGTTTTCGATGACGCCATGGAGGGTCTTCTTGTCAACCTCCCGCATCTGTTTGGCCATCTTGGCTTTCAAGGCCCGCAACCGGATCACCCGGTAGATCTTCCAGTACAGGAAACACATGATCACCGAGGGTATATAGAAGGACCCCATAGAGGAGTAGATGATGAAGTCGGAGTTGAAAAACTGGCAGTCTCCGCTGTTCCTGGCCGAGGAGTAGTTGACCCCCAGGGCGATGGGCGCTGCTATAGCCACGGAGATGACCCAAGTGATGGCCAGCATGATGAAGACACGTTTGGAGTTCTTGTGTTTGGCGTATTTGATCGGTTGAGTGACCGCGATGAACCTGGGTGGACAGAGAAGTACACAGTTAGCAAGTGGGGCTAAAGAAGCAAGTCACTCGAAACGGATGAGTTCCTCGTATCATGACATGAATTCAGTGTCTTGTTCTGAAGTGAGTTGTGGCAAGAACCGACAACAAAGCATTCGTGGACACCATACTGGCACCAGGTACACACCGCTCATGTACCGCACAATACACACCACAAACACATCACAATACACACCACACACACACATCAGAATACACACCACAAACATATTGCACACATGCATATCACAACACACACATACACAGCACACATACCACACACATACACAGCACAACACACATCACACATACCACACACATACACACCACAACACAATATCGCATACTTACACACCACAATACACGCCACACACATACACACCACAACACAATACCGCATACTTACACACCACAACACAATACCGCATACTTACACACCACAACACAATACCGCATACTTACACACCACAACACACGCCACACATATACACACCACAACACAATACCGCATACTTACACACCACAACACACGCCACACACATACCTGACCCGTACATATCACAACACACATCACACACATACCGCACACATATACACACCACAATCATAGACACCATACACACACACACACACACACCGCAACACACACACACACACACACCATAACTCACATCGCACAATACCGCACACATACGAACATCGCAGTACACACCACACACATATCGCATACACACATCACAGCAAAAAGACACCAGCCCCCCCCCCCCCCCCCCACACACACACACCACATAAAGATAGTCTACACAGACATGGGGCGAGCACCAATTACCCCCAGGCGTGGAAACGGTTTCTTTCCTGTTATAAATGACACCCTGCTTCAGTTCGGAACCACACCTTTTAGTGATGCCCTAACCTGGTGTGATGGTCAAAGTAATGGTGCATGATAAGGTAGACGTGGACGGGGCCCTTTGGGATCCGGTGTATAGTGTAGAACAGTGGTTCTCAACCGGTGGGGAATTCCTCCCTCCCCCAGGGGGAATTTTAGGGTTTCCAGGAAGGCTGGGGGGGGGGGAAGGGGGGGGGAGAGGGAGGAAGTAAGATTATTTCAAGATCACGTTAATACAAGAACCGATTACTTGATATTGTTTTTCCCCCCATACTTTACGGTTCTGTACTTTTCGTCCTACTGAAATTCGTTTCATAACGTAAGTAGACCCGCAAATCACGTTTTATGTTGACGTCTAGACTTGTTCTAGTATGTTTTATTAAATTTAGCTTCCATGTTTACGTATACTGTGGAGGGGCAAGTGGGGGGGGGGGATTTATAGGGAGGAAATACGAAATGGGGGAATGCCATTCTGAACATATGGTGAAGGGATGCATTGACCGAAAAAAGGTTAGTTAGTTAGTTAGTCGACAGATCATCCTCATTGCACATCGAACCATTCAGTCCATAAGTGCTCGGATCCCCTCCTCAGCAAATCCCGCAACGTGTAGCGGCTAACGACACCAGTTCTGTGTTGGTTTATCAATCTTCTTTGGCTTCCTGCGTAGTGTTCTTGTTTGGCCACCCCTCTTTCAATTTGCTGCTCTCGCAGTCTGGCCATTGTTGTAGATTCACAGTCATCACTTGGTTCTCGCAAAAGTCTTACTTCTCGTAGAGCATTCAGAATGTCGGCCTGGTCCATGGCGCGTCCGCCCTCCACAGTAGCCTCATCTGCGAGCTTGTCAGCCCGCTCATTTCCTTATACTCCCGCATGCCCTGGCACGAAGATGAAACTAATCTTTGCCAGTCGAGACCGCTCCAGAGGCAGCAACCATTCTCTTCGGATCGACCCCTCCTCTATCCTCTTGATCATGTTCATTGAGTCGCTAAGGAAACAAGCCCTAGTGAATGTCTGTGTCTCGAGCCATGTTATTGCTTTACTTACTGCCATGACTTCCATGGTCAGGCTACTTGTGGTTTCAGTGAAAGCACCAGAGTCCTCCTTCACAATTCTCCCTCCGGCCCGAGCTGTAAAGGCCCATGAGCTTCTCACATGTCGGACGACCGACCCATCTGTGTAGATGACCGCGTCACCGTCTAGTGAATTCTCGAAAATCAACGCTTGTACTTCAGCCTCAACAGCAGCCGGATTTTCTTGTCTGCATTTTCTATCTAGTTGGATTCAAACTGAAAAGGATGTGCAGAAGTCTGTTGGCACTTGCACCCACTCCTCGCCAGGTTCTAAGTCCTCAAGTGAACACACCTGTTGAAGAATGTCTTCGGCTTGACCCATCCACGACCGTCCTCTTTTTAACCTGCTGCCCTTCATCTTCCTAATTTCACTATGCAGTGGATGTTGTGTGTTTGCGTTAATTCTGAGGTAGGCGCGTGCCCTGCAACCTTGTATTCTCTCTTCAATGGTTGGAAAATCAAGAAGGTAGCGCATCGCCCTGCATGCTGTATCTCTTGTACATCCAAGAATAATGCGCATAGATTCATTCTGTATCCTTTCCATCCTTTCTATCTGCTTATGGCTGAGACTCAGGATTGCCATAACGTAAGTAGACCCGCAAATCACGTTTTATGTTGACGTCTAGACTTGTTCTAGTATGTTTTATTAAATTTAGCTTCCATGTTTACGTATACTGTGGAGGGGCAAGTGGGGGGGGGATTTATAGGGAGGAAATACGAAATGGGGGAATGCCATTCTGAACATATGGTGAAGGGGTGCATGGACCGGAAAAAAAAAGGTTGAGAACCACAGGTGTAGAAGAACGAATACATCATCACATCACGGCTTGGAGAGAAGGGTGCTTGCCGGAGTGACCAGACGATCTGGCCAACACTCTGTATTCTGGGGAAAGGACAAACGGACACATAATCAGACTGCTACTGTGCTACTGGTACCATTAGTATTGGTACTCTTCGCTGGCTGATGAAAATTCAGGAGTGGGCATGTATGGGAATGTCACGGGTGCTGTTATGTCGGATCTTGTCACAACTCAACTCAACTAAACTAAACTCAGCTCAACTCAACTCTTGGCTAAAGTATTTCAGTTTCCCAGTCATAATAATGTCTGTGAGACAGTTTTCTTCCTCGCTCTCGTCTTGTAGAATGACAGTAACTGTCAGTGATCCTGTATTAGTATATGTATGACAGTAACTGTCTGTGATCCTGTGTTGGTATATGTATGACAGTAACTACCTGTGATCCTGTGTTAGTGTATATATGACAATAAGTAAAGGACGCCCCCTTTCACTCCATACAGCGTTCTTGTATATGGTGTCCTCGCCATACCTTTAAAGGTATCAGCACCCGAGGTTTGATGTGGTCTATATACCACGCCGGCAACCTTTAATTCTAGGGAATCTGTGTTGTACCCATGTTAGGCTGGATCAACCTATGAATACAGGTCATTAAAAAAATCCACACCTCGATATAGGTCTTACACCACATACCCAATGCGGATCATCATTATCAAGTGCCATACCGGCCGGCGTAGGCGTTCATGAATCTCCACAGATCTCGGTGTTGGGTTTTCTGGATTAACTCGGCTGTTGATATTCCTCCATGCCACCGTTTGAATCCATCCAGCATCATACATATAATAATACTGGATCACAGATTGTGGGTAAGACGTATAAAACGGCCAGTGCTTTTTGTTATAACCGCCCCATGAGGTCCCAAGTGTTAATGGATTTAATGAATGTATGGTAGAATTTAACAGACACAAGTAAAAGTATTAAGTGACAATAAATGAAGATGTCTGAAAATGTATCTCACAAAATGTGTTCCCATTCATCATTTGTCCATGTGTATGTTCATCATATGGTCTAACATTCATTCATCAAGCAGGATCACACACTGGTCTCAGAGCAAGCTATCGCCATGTCTCGTGCACAGAAAATAGCAACAGTGTCACATCTTTCACAAGATTTCATTTAAAAGGATGGCTATGCCAGCTCTTGATATATGAGGTTAAGCGTTTATTGTCAGAACTTCTCATCCTGCTCACATACAGCAACTTCATTCAATGTGTACCATGCTGGTAAGCGAGGGCGGTCATGATTCGCCATCTCACTCGATCATTAGAGTCGTGAATCAGATCAGTGTTCTTGTCTCGATCATACCACGTGGCCAGGTATTTACTTCTCTGCCTTCTTCTTCTTCTCTTCCCCCTCGATGCTGCCAGTTATCATCGAATTCTCCAATTTATTTCTTCTCAAAACGTGATCAAAAATGTTTTTTTGACTGTCTACGTTTAATTTCTCTAATCAGTGTACGATTTTCATTTGTTTCTTGTAGGACTTGGTCATTGGTTTTTCTGTCTGTCCATGGTGTTCTTGTCATTTTCCCCAGAAACCACAGTCATCAGATGTTTTTCAGCTTGACTGCTCATTGTCCACGCTTCTTTTCCATACAAAAGTACAGGTTCAATTTAGCACCTCAACACTCTTCTTTTCGTTGCAATTGACATCTTTTAATTGATCAGTATGTTTTTCATCTTGCAAATGGCTACCTTCGGCATGACAATTCTACAGTAATCAATATTAAGAAATATAAGTTTCCTTCCACCTGTGCTCCATAAACCCACGATATTTCGTTTACATTCGTTTTTTTCCCCCCTAATTCACGAAGCAATGTGTGATTATGCCAAGAAACAACCAGTTGATGTCTCCAAGTGCATTCACAATAAACACTGCAGCCATTAAATGTATAGATACATCTCCGCTCCCCTTGCTGTTGGGAATTGCTGTTTACTCCCTTATCAACTATCTTCCTTCCTAAACACGCACAGGAGACAGAGTATACCACAAAGAAGAAATGAAAACACAAAATAACTATTATTTCCCTTTTGCACTCTCCTAATTATGCCCCCTTTCCAATCCATCAATCAAATTTGTAATATTATTTACGGGCGGAAGTGAATACAATTGGGCATGTATGTAATCATATTACATATCGCATTTCCCACTCCTACCTCACATGGCTTGTTCTACGTAGCACCACACCAAGTCTAGGTGTGGGGTGGACATTTGGAGTGGCATGCCAATAACGGATACCTCCCGGGACCCGGGGAATAGTGCCGAGCTGTCACGTGATCGCCCTTTGTTGTAATCGTGGCTCTAGAAGGAAGGATCCGGCCATTGTGTGTAGCGTTTGGAAACATTGCTGGCCAAATGACATCATTATGAACCTGTGGATGTGGCTGAGTTCTTTGATGTTTTTGTAATCAAACTGGAGAAGTTGTTTTTGTGTGTGTGGGGCGCTTGTGGTGTTCGCAATATTTAATATATCATGGCGTGCATCTGGGGTTCTGAATTTTCCTCTTCACTTTCCTTCTTCCAGTTCCTGCTGTTGCCGCTGCTTCCTCTTCCTCCTCCTCCTCCTCCTCCTCCTCCTCCTCCGCCGCCACCACCACCCTCACCACCACCACAACCACCACCACCACCACCACCACCACCACCACCACCACCACCACCACCACCACCGCCGCCGCCGCCACCACCACCTCCATCACCACCACCTCCTCCTCCTCCTCCTCTTCCTCCTCCCCTCCTCGTCCCCTCCTCCTCCACCGCTGTCTTCTCTCTCTCCTACACCTTCCCCTCCTCCTTCTACACACGCAACACGACATGTTTACGCCACAAATTTATACGACATATTTACACGACGTATTTACACGACATATTCACACGAAATATTTACACGACATATTCACACGACGTATTCATACGACATATTTTCACGACATATTGACATGTCATAATTACACGACATATTCACACAATATTTTGACATATCATATTTACACGACATATATACACGACATATTCACACGACGAAGAAAGCAAAGACCAGGAAAATACATGTCATGCGAATCAGTAAACTTAAAAAACCCCCAAAGACGAGGCAGTGAGGGAAAATTATGAAAAAGAACTAACTTAAATCTTTGTGAAATTACCTCTAGAAAGAAAGACAGTGGAAGAAGAATGGGAGATTTCAAATCAGGCATTTTAAATACTGCAACGATAACATGTGGAACCACGAAAAACGCAAAACACGGATAAGGAAAATAACAAGTTGGTGAAATAAAGCTGCAAAAGACAAGAAAAAATAAAATTTGGTCAAAGAGCAAACAGGAATGCGATTACATAGAATATAGAATAGCGAGAAGACATGTGAATAGAATAGTAAAGAAATAAAAACAAAAAGACTGGGAGGAGTATGGAGAAACCCTAAATAAAAACTACAAGATAAAAAGATAAGTGCAATGAGAACATTTTGACCCACTGAAATAGTTAACAGCGAAAATGGAGAACCAATAAGTGAACAAAAACAAATCACAATAAGATGGAAACAGTACTTCGAACAACTTCTCAACATCCCATCAGATGTCACAGGAATTCAAGAAACCGACACAGATGCCACCGAAAAAACTAGAACCAGACATTCTGAAAGAAGAAATTATAGAAGCCATCAGATTAGCACCATTGAACAAATCACAAGGACAAGATTAAATACCAAATGAACTAATTAAAGCACCAAGAGAAGTAGGAGCAGCTTGGCCACATAGAATATTCACCCATGTTTGGGTAGAACAATAGACACCACGAGACTGGGGGAAACGCCATAATTATCCCAATTTTGAAAAAAAAAAAAAAACAAAAAAACAAAACAAAACAAAACAAAACAAAACAAAAACAAAAACAAAAGCAGTAATAGAGACTTCACACGATACATAGGCATTTCACTGTTGAGTCATATTGTGAAAATATTTAGCAAATTTCTTGAGAAAAAAATTACGAACTATTATAGAACCCCAGCTAAGCGAAACACAACTTGGCTTTAGAAAAAACAAAGGATGCACAGATGCGATGTTTGCTCTTAGACAACTTATAGAAAAATCAATCGACCAAGAAAAGGCATTTGATAGAGTAGATAGAAACAAGTTGTCGGAAATCCTTACGCAATACGGAGTGAGTGAGTGGCACATTGCAGTCTTGACAGACCAAAGTATGTGAGTTGGAATGTGGCCAATATTCCATCACAATGCCTGGGCAGAGCTTCAGAGAAACATGTGGTGCCCAAACGACATGATCCCTCTCTCGGCCTAAATCTTGTGTTTTCCAGAGGAATGGATAACCAATACGACTGGCACAAGGTGGGCTACAGACGCTGGCGGCACAGCGTCAAACCTCCGAGACCTCGCCTCCACGAGCAGGTGGCGAGTGATGACCAGACCCTGGAACCCAAGCGACCCGGCTTAGAGGCGTTCAGCCAAGTCCCACAGGTGAGGGCCTCGTACGCGCCTGGACCATAAGGACGTGTACAACTGTCAATCACAAGTGTCCGGACCTGTGTACAGCGTGCACTATCGTCAGACTCCTCGCCTGACCTTAGCGGACACAGCGACCAGCGGGAATAGGCCCGCAGAAGATACCGCAGGAGATATTGCTCGTCTATTGCGAGCAAATCTCCCAACCTTCCACTGTGCGGATCTCGCGACCGGCGAGAATAGGCTCTCCGGAGATACTGCTCGTCTGCTGCGGACAAATCTCTACCGAGACTGAATAAGTAAAGAATAGATAAAAGTAGTGGTATTTCAATTGCGCTTGCGCTCCCACCTATGCTACACCCTTCATGTGTCATCACAAAGTCGGACTAGAGTCAAGCTCAACAGGGTCTTCTTTCCCCGCTGATTCTACCAAGCCCGTTCCCTTGGCTGTGGTTTCGCTAGATAGTAGATAGGGAAAGTGAGAATCTCGTTAATCCATTCATGCGCGTCACTAATTAGACGACGAGGCATTTGGCTACCTTAAGAGAGTCATGTACTCACGAAGTGAGTACACATCTAACAAACCTATACAGAAGCTTATACAACAACAGTGAATGCATAGTGAGAGCAACTGGAGGACATTCAGAACCTTTCACCACAATATCCGGAGTACGACAAGGTTGTGTCCTGTCCCCTCTCTTGTTTATAACATATATAGCCAACATACGTAAAGAGACCAATAAGGCAAACCAACTCATTGGACAAATGGCACCAATGCTAAAGAACAAACATGTATCAATGACTACTAAGAAAACACTTTACAACACAATCTTTCTACCAACTCTATGTTACCAATGCCAAACCTGGACAATGACATAAAAAGAGAAAAGAAAAATCACAAAAACAGAAATGAGATTCCTGAGATTCCTCTACGTATCAAGAAGAAATAAGATCAGAAAGGAAGAAATCAGGACTAAAGTGGGGGTTATAGCTGCACTAGATTTTATTAGAAGGCAGCAAGTCAAATGGTTTGGTCATGCAAGTAGGTTACCAACTAATAGTTTACCAGAACAAGCAATGATGTACAGACCAGAGGGAAGCAGAGGAAGAGGCTGACCACGTAAACGATGGACGTAGGGAATAACAGAGTCCATGGGAATATCGATACATGAAGCCCATAAGCGGGCACTCAAGGTACAAGAGGAACATGATGAGATGAGATTCACACGACATTTTCACACGTCATATTGACACGTCATATTCACACGACATATTGACATAATATATTTATACGACATTTTGACATAACACATGTACACGAAGTATTGACATAACAAATGTACACGACGTATTGACATAACACATGAACACGACAATACACACGTTGACCGGCACGACGCTCTAAACCTGGTTGATATTCCACACTTCCCGCCGCACTAGTAAAATTCTCTCGCAGCACTGTATGCGAACCCACATTGTTTGAGAACCCCTGGGCCAGTCCCTAATATCCCCCAGACCAGGGTGAGGTGGGGGGAGGGGGAGGGGTGGGGGGGGGGTGTCAGCAGGGGATGTTCCAGTTGTGAGAATCATTATTTCTGCCCCTGTAACTCTGTTTACAATAGAACCTCGGTGATGTCATATCTGTGACTGAATTTTGGAGAGTGAATTGAATGTCTAGTTGCGTATGCACGTTCTTCATGCTCTACATATGCCTCGTATGGAACAGGTATTGGCCATCACAAATCTCCAGCCCTTTCTGTCATCTAATAAATTTATTTATTTGGTTGTTTCAGGAGTTGAGATTTGAAGATTGAACACAACACACTACTTACTGGCAAGGCTGTTCGTATTCCGGTATGAACCCTGCTTTGTACCGGAAGACGATCAACGTTGCCAGTACTGGGTTGTGATCAATCTTTAAATCTAATAAATTAGTGAGTATTTTCCATTCGCAAGGCTAATTTTTTTCATCGCAGCCCTTCTGTTAATCATCATATATTAGGCTTCTTACAGAACGTCTCATTCATCATGGCCGAGTTGTAAGATTCTATCTGGCCATGTCTCCTGCACCCTGCTACCGCAATCAACGCTCAAGAAATTAAAAATGTCTCTTGTTTTGAGTACTTTGGCCCAATAATTAATAACATTGATAACTGTCGTAGTACACTTGTTCCTGCAGCGAGGCGCTGTCATCACGTATAGGTGACAGGTTCGAATCCCAGCCGTAAATATAGCATTAAATGTATATGTTGTCTAGTTCATTCTCTAATATTAACTTCTCTCTTCTACTTCTAAGAGTGCCAATCAATACGTGTGTGTTTATTTATCACTGCTGTAAAGAAATGCCGGCGATGTGGCATGGGTGTTACCGACGCGATAAGTAATCCCGCATTACACGCCTGAGACACAATTGCCGGTGATTTAGCCTTGCGTTGGTTTCCATACAATGGTATGAGTACCGGTCGTTCAGAAAGCAATAGCAAACTACTGAACGTAGAACTTGCCAAGTTAATACAAACAGCCCAAAAGATGCAGGGGTTGACTGCAATGTCCTGTGAAGGATATGCAACTAACTGTAGAATTCCAACAGGACAATCTCCCTGCACCGTACACACTCATCCCCTATGTTCCACAATCTCCCTGCACCGTACATACTCATCCCCTATGTTCCACAATCTCCCTGCCGCGTGCACACTCATGCCTTAGATTCCACAATCTCCCTGCGGCGTACACACTCATCCCCTATGTTCCACAATCTCCCTGCCGCGTGCACACTCATGCCTTAGATTCCACAATCTCCCTGCGGCGTACACACTCATGCCCTATGTTCCACAATCTCCCTGCGGCGTACATACTCATCCCCTATGTTCCACAATCTTCCTGCGGCGTACATACTCATCCCCTATGTTCCACAATCTCCCTGCGGCGTACATACTCATCCCCTATGTTCCACAATCTCCCTGCCGCGTACATACTCATCCCCTATGTTCCACAATCTCCCTGCGGCGTACATACTCATCCCCTATGTTCCACAATCTTCCTGCGGCGTACACACTCATGCCCTATGTTCCACAATCTCCCTGCCGCGTACACACTCATGCCCTAGATTCCACATTCTCCCTGCCGCGTGCATACTCATCCCCTAGGTTCCACAATCTCCCTGCCGCGTGCATACTCATGCCCTAGATTCCACAATCTCCCTGCCGCGTGCATACTCATCCCCTATGTTCCACAATCTCCCTGCCGCGTACACACTCATGACCTAGGTTCCACAATCTCCCTGCCGCGTGCACACCCATGCCCTATGTTCCACAATCGCCCTGCCGCGTACACACTCATGCCCTAGATTCCACAATCTCCCTGCCGCGTGCACACTCATGCCCTAGATTCCACAATCTCCCTGCCGCGTGTATACTCATGCCCTAGATTCCACAATCTCCCTGCCGCGTGCATACTCATGCCCTAGGTTCCACAATCTCCCTGCCGCGTGCACACTCATGCCCTAGATTCCACAATCTCCCTGCCGCGTGCACACTCATGCCCTAGATTCCACAATCTCCCTGCCGCGTGTATACTCATGCCCTAGATTCCACAATCTCCCTGCCGCGTGCATACTCATGCCCTAGGTTCCACAATCTCCCTGCCGCGTGCACACTCATGCCCTAGATTCCACAACCTCCCTGCCGCGTGCATACTCATGCCCTAGGTTCCACAATCTCCCTGCCGCGTGCATACTCATGCCCTAGGTTCCACAATCTCCCTGCCGCGTGCACACTCATGCCCTAGATTCCACAACCTCCCTGCCGCGTGCATACTCATGCCTTAGGTTCCACAATCTCCCTGCCGCGTGCATACTCATGCCCTAGGTTCCACAATCTCCCTGTCGCGAGCATACTCATGCCCTAGGTTCCACAATCTCCCTGTCGCGTGCATACTCATGCCCTAGGTTCCACAATCTCCTACGTCCATAAAGTGCTGGTCGATCCAGCCTCTTCTACGCCTTCTACCACTGTTCTCTCTACGGCACATGTTGATATGTCCGACGTTTGTCTTGTAATGGTTTTTCTCATGATTTGTCTATTAACGTCTGCAGATGGCAATGCTGAATTGTGTGAAACACCACCATGTCTCAGAACCTGACCCATGAAACAACACCATGTCTCAGAACCTGACCCATGAAACAACACCATGTCTCAGAACCTGACCCATGAAACACCACCATGTCTCAGAACCTGACCCATGAAACACCACCATGTCTCAGAACCTGACCCATGAAACACCACCATGTCTCAGAACCTGACCCATGAAACACCACCATGTCTCAGAACCTGACCCATGAAACACCACCATGTCTCAGAACCTGACCCATGAAACACCACCATGTCTCAGAACCTGACCCATGAAACACCACCATGTCTCAGAACCTGACCCATGAAACAACACCATGTCTCAGAACCTGACCCATGAAACACCACCATGTCTCAGAACCTGACCCATGAAACACCACCATGTCTCAGAACCTGACCCATGAAACAACACCATGTCTCAGAACCTGACCCATGAAACACCACCATGTCTCAGAACCTGACCCATGAAACACCACCATGTCTCAGAACCTGACCCATGAAACACCACCATGTCTCAGAACCTGACCCATGAAACACCACCATGTCTCAGAACCTGACCCATGAAACACCACCATGTCTCAGAACCTGACCCATGAAACACCACCATGTCTCAGAACCTGACCCATGAAACACCACCATGTCTCAGAACCTGACCCATGAAACACCACCATGTCTCAGAACCTGACCCATGAAACACCACCATGTCTCAGAACCTGACCCATGAAACACCACCATGTCTCAGAACCTGACCCATGAAACACCACCATGTCTCAGAACCTGACCCATGAAACACCACCATGTCTCAGAACCTGACCCATGAAACACCACCATGTCTCAGAACCTGACCCATGAAACACCACCATGTCTCAGAACCTGACCCATGAAACACCACCATGTCTCAGAACCTGACCCATGAAACACCACCATGTCTCAGAACCTGACCCATGAAACACCACCATGTCTCAGAACCTGACCCATGAAACACCACCATGTCTCAGAACCTGACCCATGAAACACCACCATGTCTCAGAACCTGACCCATGAAACACCACCATGTCTCAGAACCTGACCCATGAAACACCACCATGTCTCAGAACCTGACCCATGAAACACCACCATGTCTCAGAACCTGACCCATGAAACACCACCATGTCTCAGAACCTGACCCATGAAACACCACCATGTCTCAGAACCTGACCCATGAAACACCACCATGTCTCAGAACCTGACCCATGAAACACCCCATTTGTCGAACACTGAAATACTTTGGCCGTATAAAACTCCATGGTGTCTGGGAGAGAGCAGTGATGGTAGGCTTGGCTGCTGGAAGAAGAGGCAGGGGTCGTCCAGCACGAAGGATGGCACGGGACATTGCAGACATCTTGGGCATGAACATGTACGGGGCGGGAAAATTGTCCCTTGTGGACTGACTTTGAGCAGTTATCAATGTTATTATTTATTGGTATTCAAAATATGCGACATTTTACATTTCTTGATTCTTGATTGACAGTTTTAGTCAGCATGTTGTTTTGTATGTGAATATTATTTGTCCAGTTTTAAAAATTTTTGTTGTTAGAAATAGTCTTAGTGGCTGATGTTTTATTGCGAAGCCTAATGGGCGATGCATGAAAAGGGAAAGTCTGGCAAATGAGACTACGACGTCCAGTATGAGAATGAAGGTGGAAGCAGTCACAGCGGCCTTCCGGTGGGTGGTGGAGGCCACTGCAACAGACATTGTATTGATTACGGATTCATGGAGTAAGCTTAGTAAGGTGGAGTAAGGAATGTGTTGTGTAGAATGGCTCGCCTCGCTACAGAGGCCAAAGATTGTGAGAATTGTATGGATTTTCTGACCTTGTTATGCGGGTATGCGGGGGAATAAACAGACTGACAGGGCATGCACCTCTTTGGTGGTAGGTTACCCATGGACAAGGGAGAATTGTCGGCAACTGTGGGACCAAGTGGAGAAAGCGGCGGAACAGACTCTCTACCTGGATGTGGAGATGATGATATGGTGGGGGGTCGGCAGGGTTTCTGGACAAATCTCAAAACAGAGAGGGAAGACCAGGAGAACTTTCTATCAGATAGCATCTAGAAAGATTAGCAGTATGGCTCTATGCTGACGGTTGAAAGAGGGAACGGAGCGCGTGTGGGAATGTCCTGAGTGCAGTGATGTCGTTTCTTAGCTCAGCTCAACTCAACTTTAAAATTTTGTTTGCGTTCGTTCGCTTTGAACCCAAGCTCGGCCCATATACGTGATTCTACTTTAAGTAGCATTGGACGTATTTATGATTTTGTTGTTGTTGCATATCATGTGTACAGGATATCGCTGTCAACACCAGCACTGCTGTTGATGTTGTATTGGCAAGTTTACGTTCAGTAGTTTGCCTTTGCTTTCTGAACGACCGGCTCCCATACCAAAACGTTAAAACCCAGCGCGACAGTCTGTTGCCAAATCGATCGCAGCTGGGTTTCGAACGCAGGTAAGTGGAATTACGAACCGCGTCCGTAACGCCTTTGCCACGGAGAGCGGCTATTTATGATTAGCGTTCTCTTTTCCCAGTGTCCCTCGCCATCAGGCGAACAAACTCCGAGTTCAAATGTAGTTTGTTTGGTTTTGTTTGTATGTGCATTATTTTCAGTAAAAAAAATGTAAAAAATAAACAAACAAAAAAACTAACAAGTTCTGAATGTTTTAACAGGCATAATTAACTCTTCTAGTCCGTTGGCATTGTTTAAGGGAGAACCGTCTCATCTGCATATCTGAATTCTGGAATCGGATTTCCACCAATTATGATCGGATTAACATATTTAACCACGCTTGACACATCTCCTGAAATGTCCACCATATATGTTGAACAATTATGGGGAGATCATGTAATACTGAATTATCGCACTTTGCACTTCATCACATTTTGCTGTTTCACCATCTAATCTGACAGTAGATCAAACCGCCATGTCCCTCATGGTGTCTCTCGTGTTCTTACGTTTAACTGAACCGATTAAGTGTGAAAGGATAATATCTCGCCAAATGCGGCCCCTATTTGGACAGAAGGACGATATAACGCCACACTAGGACCATCGTGTTACTTCTTTTGTTTCCTGGTATCTCCCACAATTTTAATGCTCAGTGAACGGAAATTGTCATTAGAATACTTGTTCATTTGATTGTGTACAATGTCTAGTCCAAACCTACCTTTTGTTTCGTGGTATCTTCCACAATTTTAAAGCTCAGTGAACGGCAATTGTCATTAGAATACTTGTTCATTTGATTGTGTACAATGTCTAGTCCAGACCTACTTTTTGTTTTGTTTGGCACTAAATCAGTTAACATCGTCAAATTCCTTTTTTTTTAAAGTTGCATATCCTTTACGTCGCAGTCAACCCCAGCATTTTTGTTAGCTTATTGTGATTTCTTGACAAGTTTTACATTCAGTAGTTTTCCGTTGCTTTCTGAACGACCGGCACTCATACCATTGTTAGAAAACCAATGCAAGGCGGTTTGCTACCAAATATCCCGCAGCATTGTTTCGAATTTGGTATGCAGGATTACAAATTGCATCCTAACCCCTTTGCCACAGAGCCGACAAATTCCTTATTACCTAAAGAAAACTAGACATTTGAAAATCGACCGTAGCAACCCTTCTTTGTGGAGATGGCAAATTCCTTACTATTCTACGAAAAACAGACATTTAGAAATCGACTGTAGCAATCCTTCTTTGTGGAGACGGCAAATTCCTTATTACCTAATAAAAACAGACATTTGGAAATCGACTGTAGCAATCTTTCTTTGTGGAGGTGGCAATTTCCTTATTACCCAACAGTAAACAAACATTGGAAATAGACCGTAGCTAACCTTCTTTGTGGAGACGGCAAATTTCTTATTAAATGTTTTGCATATCCTTTACAGGACATCGCTGTCAACATCAGCATCTTTCAGCTGTATGTTGATTTCTTGGCAATATTACGCTCAGTAGTTTGCAATTGCTTTCTGAGCGGCCGGCTCACATACCCCGTATGTTACCGATGCGATTCGAACCACTGCTGATTCTCACCGTCATCACGTTGCCTACGAGAGTATACGAGATTACGGAGAGAAGTCGCTAACCTCTAAGCCACGAAGCCGGCAAATTTCTTATTACCCAACGAAAAACAATATGAAATTCGACCGTAGCAATCCTTCTTTGTGGAGACGGCAAATTCCTTATTACCCAACAAAAAACAGACATTTGGAAATCTACTGTAGTAAACCTTCTTTGTGGAGACGGCAAATCCCTTATTACCCAACGCAAAACAAGACATTTGGAAATCAATCGTAGCAATACTTTTTTGTGTGGAGACGGCAAATTCCTTATTACTCAACTAAAAAGGGACATTTGGAAATCGACTGTAGCAAATCTTCTTTGTGGAGACGGCACATAATTAATTGAGAATTACTCATTCTTCGTGCGGTAGCAATATGTTTAATTGCAATGCACTGATTCGGAAGTTGTAATATTATCCATCCCTCGTAGTTCAATTTTCCCGCGATTCAGAAGATAAAATATATTATTTATCTCGAGCCATTAAGAACAAACAGATAACATCCATTATAAAATATGTCAAGGACATGGGAACATAAAAAATTACAACCTCAAAAAAGATAATGGCGGATTATATATTTTCTGAAACAAAACACAGATTACCGCTATTGTTTGCTCTAAATGACTCCCAAAAAAAGACGATTGCAGGTTTCATTCATGTAATTATCTTGATGCTGTTTGCTGTTCCAAACGTTTAGTAGCATATTTATGTCTGTTATTACTTCACAAAGCCTTCATGTTAATGTTATATTCATGTGTCCGTTATTCCGCAATCGGATATGTACAGAATAGATTAAAGAGAAATCCCGGTTGCAACATGACCCGGAATTAAATGTCAGTGGATTTCCGCTTTCGTTTTCGTGTATGGTTCCAGTTCGTATTGTCATGTTAAAAAAAAAATAACGAAGAAGTGCTGAGAAGAAACCCTTGCGGCCACCAGAGTAACACGATTAGCAGGTGTATGTGTGATAATTTGCACTCGTATAAGAGTAGGGGCGAGAGACAGCTGTCAGAATATTCTATTGTTTCGTTTCCTCCTTATCCTTCTCACTCTCCTCCTACTACGCCATCTATTGTTCTTCTTCTTCTTTCGTTCACCTGAAATATGTTTATAACTGCAATGTTGTCTCTTGTGTGAATCTAACAGTCTTTTTTAGTTCACTCAGCGGTCCATAGAGTTTATCTTCCACTGTTGTCTCTCTAGGCCAGAAGGTTCGCCTGGATATGTTGTAGTTTGGGCATCCTGGAGTATGTGCTCTGCTGTCTATGACGCCAAACCACATGTGCACAAGGCTGATTCGCCAATCTTGAATTTTGTATAAATGTGGTTGCGTAATCTATTGTGTCCTGTTCTGAGGCGCAGAAAAATGACCTGTTCTGGTCTGTCCATAACGCGGTAGTCATCTTGAGTAGGGTTTGGTGGCCTTCTGACTGATTTGATCATTCTTTTCTTCTGGTGGTATGTAATGGGCACATCAGGTTGTTATTCTTTTGCTCCTTCCTTAGTCAATCGATCAGCTCTGTCGTTTCCGGGGACTCCACTGTGGGATGGTATCCACTGTATGGTGACCTGACTGCTAAGTCCAGAAAGTAGTGTCCTTAGAACTGGCAATTTCCCAGACAGGAGCGCCTCTATTACGGATTTTGCATCTGTCAATATCACCACAAGTTGTGTACCATGGCTGGTATTTTGTAATTTCTCTGTGGCTATCTTGATTGCCTCAATTTCAGCATCATAGTTATGGCAGTACTTTCCTGTCGGTACTCTGGCTGTGTCCCTAGTATTATTTGGGTATTCTATGTACACTCCCGTTCCTCCATTTCGAACAGCATTTTGTGCTGACCCATCTGTGTAGACTCGGATCCAGAGATCCTGTGGGTATTCGTCATCAAGGAAGCTGAGAGTGGCTGTTCTGCGCTGTACACTGTTCTGTCCTTCCTTGTCAAATATTCCTCTCACTTTTGTCTGGATTTGTAGCGATAGTCTATGTTCATCTTTCCACGGGGTTCGCTCTGGAATAGTTGTCAGGGGGATACCAACTGTGCGAAGATCGATGGTTTCTCTGCAGAGTCGTTTGGCCTGGTGGATGAAACTACTTCTTTTCAACCGCCCCATAGCAAGGTTTTCAAATCGGTTCTTCATAGGGTGGCCTGACAAGCTGAGGAACTGTTCTGCTTGTATTAGTGTTTTTGTATCTCTGCGTTCTCTCAGTGCTTGTGTCCTCCCCATTTTATCCATTGCTACTATAGGGGTTGATCTCATCCCCCCTGTGTTGACTCTAAGAGCTTGATTTTGCACCTTGTCCAGCTCCTATAATGTGGTTTTTGATGCTGAACACCACGCAGTTGACCTGTATTCCATGTGTGGTCGTATGCTCTGTTGATAAACTTTACTAAGTATTTTCCAACTGGTTCTCCAAGTAGTTCCACTTAGCTTTCTCAGGATGGCTATTTTCCTTCTGGCTTTTGCTACTGCTTTGTTGATGTGCTTTCTCCATGTCAGCTTGCCATCAAATGTTACTCCAAGGTATGTTGGTTCTTTATCTTCTCTTAGGGGTGTTCCATTTATCTGGATGATCTCTGCCTTTTGTTTCGGAGAGAGGGTAAATAGGGTGGAGCTGCACTTGTCAGTGTTTATGCTGACACACCATCTATCCGCTCATGTAACAAATGTATCCACAGCTCTCTGTAGCAATATGGTGGCCACTGATGCATGTTCATTTGTGCTCGACAAAACCAGGTCATCAGCGTACATTGCCGCTTTAATTCCATACGGTAGATTAGCAACAGGATCATTGATGAAGATTAGAAAAAGTTGATTTATTTGGTTGTTTCGTGATTTGAGATTTAAATATTGAGCACAACCCACCACTGGTAACGCTGATCGCACTCTGGTATGAACCAAAGGCCTATCCACGTCAATGTGGAAGCACTAGACTCGAGTTTCGCTCTCGTTTGAGCTCGTCAGTAGTGCATATCCTTGACCGGCCAGGAAACAAACCCCGGATCACTGACGTGTGAAGCGGGTGTGTAACCACTAAACCACGCGACACACGCTGGACATGGCCAAATTATCACAATAGAACACCACAACGTCTCCCATCGTAGGCTGTAGCTCAAGATTAGCCCGATCGCCGCGACTAACATCCGTCAATCGATGTGGACCCGAACGATCAGGTCTTCTCACTGGCAAGGCACACCAGGCCGCCTAAAGTCCAACGAGCAATAATCAAATTGATTTATTTGGTTGTTTCGGGATTTGAGATTTAAATGTTGAGCACAACCCACCACTGGCAACGCTGATCGCACTCTGGTATGAACCTGGTGTTTGATGCTGAACACCACGCAGTTGACCCGTATTCCAAGTGTGCTATGTTGATAAACTTTGGTAAGTATTTTCCCACTGCGGGTCCGGTCAAGGATATGCACTACTGATGAGCTCAAACGAGAGCGAAACTCGAGTCTAGTGCTTCCACATTGACGTGTATAAGCCTTAGGTTCATACCAGAGTGCGATCAGCGTTACCAGTGGTGGGTTGTGCTCAATATTTAAATTAGAAAAAGTGTTGGAGACAGGACTCCGCCCTGGGGGACACCGTGACGAAATAATACTTTCTTGCTCAAACGAGAGCGAAACTCGAGTCTAGTGCTTCCACATTGACGTGTATAAGCCTTAGGTTCATACCAGAGTGCGATCAGCGTTACCAGTGGTGGGTTGTGCTCAATATTTAAATTAGAAAAAGTGTTGGAGACAGGACTCCGCCCTGGGGGACACCGTGACGAAATAATACTTTCTTGCTCTTGAGACCGTCTATCTGTACTCGGGCTCTTCTGTTGTGCAAGTATGCTTTCACCCATTTGTACATCCTTCCATTGATTTTACAGTTTCTCAGTTTCTTCATCATACCTTCTTTCCAGACTTTGTCAAAGGCTTTCTTCAGATCTATCCAAGCCGCAAGTACCAGCTTCTTCTCTTGGAATGCATCCTCAATTTCTTGAGAGAGGTAGGTTCTCTGATCTTCCGTAGAGTAGCACTGCCTAAAGCCAGCCTGTTGTGGCACTATGATGTTTTCACTTTCAATGTACCACTGTAGTCTGTGATTGATGACGCGTTCCATTGTTTTGCAGAGACAGCTGGTGAGGCTAATGCGACTGTAATGGAACTGTCTTTCCCAGATTTTAGTAGGGGTGTCATGATTGCTTCTCTCCAGACTTGTGGAACACTGCCTAAGGTCCATGTGTTATTAAAGACCTGTAGCAGCTTTGCTTTGGCCTCTGTTCCTAGGTTCCTGGTCATTTCATTGGGGATACCATTAGCTCCTGGGTACTTTCTCATTTTAAGTTTTGATATGGCTATCTCCAGTTCACTGATTGTGATAGGTGCCTCCATAATCTCATGTACTATTTCCTTTTGTCCTGTATGTTGCCATTTCTCTCGAATATCTTGTTGTTTCTCTGGACTAATTTCGATATTGTTATCTTGTGCGAATGAATCCGCAAAATGGTCAGCTGCTTGCTTTCCTGTTAAGATGTTTCCGTCTTTATGTAGTGCAATTCTTGAGTTTCTCCCTGTGCCCTCATTGTTAAGCTGTTTTATTAGCTTCCTCGTTGTGGTAAACGCTTCCAAGGCGGCCAGAGGAAACGCTTTAAAGACACTGAAAATATCACTGAATGCTTTTGGAATTCATCTTGACACCTGGGAGACTGCAGCCAGAGACCGAAATTCGTGGCGTGCATCATTACGCAAGGGTGCAGTCACTTGTGAAGCAACCAGGACTGCAAGAGTGCGAAGAAAAGACAGAACAGAAAAACCACTGCAGGAATTCCTCCTCCAGAAACGTCAAGCATTCTTTGTCCACATTGTCAAAGAACATTTCGAGCCAAAATAGGCCTTATCAGCCATCTTAGAACTCACGGCTCCATACTTTCAACCCCACTGGATGAAATGAATGGTCATCATCATTCTTGATGGACAAACAACACATTAGCTTCCATAACTTCCTTGTGTCTCTTTCAAAGTTCAGTGACTCTGTTTTCTCCTGCCAGCTTTTCCGTCTAGCCTGCAGCTGGGCCCTTTGAAATTTGGCTTTTGCGTGCTGATATTTATTGTGGTGCTCTTGGCTGGGATTGGCCTCTGCTTGCCTTCTACACACTTCCACATCATTAGGCAACTGTTCCAGTTCACTACTCCAATAGGGTTTATAACGTTTACGGGCTCCTCTAGGTATTGTTTCTCGTGCTGCCTGTAGTATGCATCTCCCAAACTCTTCAACTACTTTATTTATGTCCTTCTCAGTGTTCAGGTATATAACCAGTATGCTGTTGCGATGCTTGTACGTTGCCCAGTCTGCTTTCTTGTAGTTCCACCTCGAGAGGGTGATGCTTTCACTTACAAACTCATTTTCTACAGTTAGAAAGACTGGCCGATGTTCACTGCCACCAAATTGTTCCCAACAATTCGTGTAATGTTCCACTCCAGGTCTGGTGAATGAAAAGCCAGGTCAGGTGTAGTTGTAGTGTGCTGTGATCTCGAGTAGAAGGTATGTGGGTCAGACGGCTTGTTACTCAGGATGAATCTATTCTCATCCTGCCAGTCTCCCAGTCTCTCTCCTCTCTGGTCCATGTGATCATAGCCCCAGCTCTGCGAGTGGCTGTTGAAGTCGCCACTCACAATCATTTCTCCTTTTAATGGTAGTGTGTCTAGTGCTTGTGGGCGGTCTTTTGGACAGTAGTAATTGATCAGGTGAAGGTCTGTATTGTTTGTCTTAAGTTTAAGTGTCTGATACTCAGCCCCTTCCATGTAAACTTCAGTTTGGGAAACAGGGATGTTGTTTTTGACAAGAGTCAGTATCCCACCCTTTCGCCTGTCCTTTCGGTCAGATCGGTAACACTGGCAGCCTTTGATTTTGCAGGCTATATTTTCGTTGAGGTGAGTTTCTTGCAAGCAATTCTTCTTCTTCTTCTTCTTCTTCTTCTTCTTCTTCTTCTTCTTCTTCTTCTTCTTCTTCTTCTTCTTCTTCTTCTTCTTCTTCTTCTTCTTCTTCTTCTTCTTCTTCTTCTTCTTCTTCTTCTTCTTCTTCTTCTTCTTCTTCTTCTTCTCTTGCTGCTGCTTCCGCTTCTTCTTGGTCTTCTTCTTCTTCTTCGTACTCCTCCTCCCCCTTCTCCGCCACCCCCTCTCCGTCTTCCACCTCTGATTTCCCTTTGACTGTTATTTCAAGAACAGATGTCTGTTGATGGTTCTGGTGTTATCCCAGGCATGGTTTTATTTTTAGCATAATATTATAACTTTGATCCGCATTTGAAACGATTTCGTGCCTTGTTTCCTTCATGGAAAGTGGTAAATCTCGCTGTGGGGCATGCGGTAATTTTATTAAATGTCCAAACCAACATACTTCATTAACGTGTTTCAATATTGCCACACCATAGAGCTGTGCATTGGGGCATCGGTGGTGCAGTGGTTAGGGCCCTTGCCTGTCCACTCTGTGGTAGTAATAACACTTGCCTGTCCACTCTACAGTGTAGTAATTATAACACTTGCCTGTCCACTCTGTAGTGCAGTAATTATAACACTTGCCTGTCCACTCTGTGGTAGTAATAACACTTGCCTGTCCACTCTGTAGTGTAGTAATTATAACACTTGCCTGTCCACTCTGCAGTGTAGTAATTATAACACTTGCCTGTCCACTCTGTGGTAGTAATAACACTTGCCTGGCCACTCTGTAGTGTAGTAATTATAACACTTGCCTGTCCACTCTGTAGTGTAGTAATTATAACAATTGCCTGTCCACTCTGTTGTAGTTATAACACTTGCCTGTCCACTCTGTAGTGTAGTAATTATAACACTTGCCTATCCACTCTGTAGTGTAGTAATTATACCACTTGCCTGTCCACTCTGTAGTGTAGTAATTATAACACTTGCCTGTCCACTCTGTAGTAGTTATACCACTTGCCTGTCCACTCTGTGGTGTTGTAATTATAACACTTGCCTGTCGCTCTGTGGTAATTGCTTGCTTGCTTGTGTTCGCTGGCTGTGAACTCCAGCGTGAAGTCCTGTATGTTGGATGAAGACATCCTGTTGTCCAGCATCAGTGTGATGTCATACAGGACCTGAGTATCCGTTGTCCCATGTCTGGCTTATTGGTGTGCAGACTGCTGGTTCCTCGCCGCGCAGGCAGATACTCTCCGGCTTCGGAAGAATAAGCGATCCTACTACGTTAGCCAATACCCCGAAGGGATCTGTTGCCCAAGATGCACGGCTAGGACATGTTAGTAGGTCTTGGCCAGTATAAAATCTGGCCCTGGTGCCTTGGAAACACCTTTGCGTCCCCCTGTGGTAGTTATACCACTTGCCTGTCCGCTCTGTGGTGCAGTAGTTATAACGCCAGTATGCCCGCTTTGTGGTGCAGTAGTTATAACACTTGTCTGTCCGCTCTGTGGTGCAGTAGTTATAACACATACCTGTCCACTCTTTGGTGCCGTAGTTATAACACATGTCTGTCCTCTCTGTGGTGCCGTAGTTATAACACATGGGTGTCCGCTCTGTGGTGCAGTAGCTATAATATTCGCCTGTCCGCTCTGTGGTGCAGTAGTTATAACGCTTGGCTGTCCGCTCTGTGGTGCAGTAGGTATAACGCTTGCCTGTCGGCTCGGTGGTGCAGTAGTTATAACGCTTCCCTGCCCACTCTGTGTACAGTAGTTATAACACATGACTGTCCGCACTGTGGTACAGTAATTATAACACATGACTGTCCGCACTGTGGTACAGTAATTATAACACACGGCTGCCCGCTCGGTGGTGCAGTAGCGATAACACTTGCCTATCCGCTCGTGGTCATGTATTTGAACCCTAACGAGGCAGTGGATGAAACAAAAAATAATCCCGCGATCCGCGGTCGACGCAGTCTAAAATGTGCAGCAGGAAATAGTTCTGAAAAAGTAAAGACGGCCTGCAAATTTTTGACCTCCCCACAAGTGCTGATTGGTCTGTGAAAGTATGGGAGAGCACCATATACCCACTAAGTCTCAAAGCGTGGGGAAGTTTCCATATTCTGTTCCCACAAAGTTCATGATTCCATCGATTCCCATTTCATCTCTTATCGTTACAGATAGGCTTCATGGCAATCATGGCCTTTCTGTTCCTTCAATCACTGCGTATCATTCTTTGCTAGTGTCAGATTCTGACGCTGATAATATATTGTTGATAGGAAGATAATGTTAAATAGCGATGGTGTTGTATCGATTGTCACTCATTTGTTCTGCAATATTGGTGCTGTATGTCCCACAATTTGACATCCGTTGTGGCATCTAGGGTGAATTTCAACAGCTATTCTTCCGGCTGCTGGTGATAAAGTCATTAGTATTTGAATTGTTTTTTTTAGGGGTTTAGTTTTTGGTTGAGTATTATCTTAGTTAATGGTTTAATGTTCTCATCATACTTTGTGTAAGACATGCGTGGGTTGTTTGTGCTCCAGCCAGCCGAACGCCGCCGTGACTTCCTCCACTCCCATTCTCAGACTTGATGTTGTGGACCAAGAGGAATAAAAATACCGACATTCTTTCAGATGTGAGCATCAAAGGAACATGGCTCATAAACAGCTTCATGTCTCTGAAACTGAAATACTCTGGTCATTTTGAACATCACAGTGGCTTGGGGAGAACAGGGATGGGAGGCCTGGTTCATGGGAGAAGTGGCCGGGATTGGTCAGCAGGACGCTGAACACGGGACATTGTAGACGCCTAGAAGAAGATGGCGCATACGGTGAGATAAATGGCCAGAGATCTAGAGACTTTTCGGCCCGGCGCGATGAGAGCTTTTGTAAAGAACTTTCTACATGTTGATGACGATGATGATGATGATGATGATGAATTTGATAATGATAATAATGATGATAATTACGATTATGAAGTTAATGATGATAATTATGATGATGAAGATAAAGGTTATGATGATGATAACGATGATGGTGACGATGATGATGATGATAATAATGATAATGAAGATTATGAAGATATTGACAATAATTATGACGCTGATGATGATAATGATAATGATGAAGATAATGATAATGGTAATGATGAAGATGAAGATTATGATGATGATAATGATGATGATGACGATGAGGATAATGATGAAGATGAAGATGCAGATCTGCATTGAAGAATGTGTTAAGAATGCGTGTTCTTAAACATCCGGTGTGCTGATTCCGAGGTAAGAATTCAACCCCTACACCGGACAGTTGAACCAAAAGTTTGACCTGTCGTCCTTGATTTAGGGGCGTAAATTACAAGTACCTCTGAAGTCGGAGTGGGTTCGCCTGATGGCGAGGGACACTGCTAATAGGGAAAGCTAATCCACACATAAAATTCAGTTCAGGGCTACTAGAAGTAGTGTGTATGAACTATGCTTGAGTTCAAAGCCAGCGAGCACAAAAAGAGATGAAGATTATGATGATGATGATGATGGTGATGACAACGACGACGACGACGAGATGATGGTGATGATGATCTACGATACGCGTGCCTCGGCGATGGCACATATATAATGGCCCTTGAATGGTTGAATACACTGGCACAGTCAATGAATGTGTTAAAGATTGAATGATTGAAATCATCTTCACGGTAAATGAATGAGTTAAAGATTGAATGATTGAAGCACTGGCACAGTAAAGAAATTAGTTAAGGATTGAATGAATGAAAGCACTGACACGGTAAAGAAATGAGTTAAAGATTGAACGACTAACTACAGGAGTTAAAGTGGTCACTGAACAAGATAGACTCACCTGTCGACACAAATGGCTGTGAGGTTGAGGATCGAGGCCGTGCAGCCTAGAACATCCGAGGCCACCCAGGCATCACAGAGCCCGTCGTGCAACAGCCAGCGGTACTTCATCACCTAAAACAACAACACCAACAACTAATATATTATTTCCACAAACACCCATAAAGGCAATGAATTAGAGACGGACATTCACCTCGACACCGCAAGGTACAAGAGGAACAAGATGAGATGAGGTGTGATTCACATGCACTTAGTTAGTAAATAAATAAGTTAGTTAGTTAGTTCGTTAGTTAGTTAGTTAGTTAACCTATAGATCATCCTCATTGCACATCACCAGTCAATCCACAAATGCTCGGATTCCCTCCTCAGTAAATCCCGCAGCGTGTAGCGGCTCACGACACCAGTTCTGTGTTAGTTTATTAATCTTCTTTGGCTTCCTGCATAATGTTCTTGTCTGGCTAAACCTCTTTTAACTTCCTGTTCTTACAGTCTGACCATGGTTGTAGATTCACAGTCATCACTTGGTTCTCGCAAACATCTTATTTCTCGTAGAGAATTTAGTATAGTATATCAGCCTGGTTCATGGCTCGTCCGCCCTCCACAGTAGCTTCACCCGCAAACCTGTCAGCCTGCGAGAAGAGTTTCACATGAAAATTC
>OY992876.1:438852343-438899843 GCA_963921405.1 Cepaea hortensis
ACCGCATATTAATAAATATTGAGATCTGCTGTACAATCTGCCGGTCTCCCAGGCCTAGGAGTTAACATCTTTCTCCCGTATATCCACGTGAGGAAAGTAACCTGCACGAGAATCGGTAGCGGTTCCCGCCGCGTTGGTAACTTAAAGGTATTTGAGCCTGTCGCTCAGAAAGCAATGGCAAACTACTGAGCGTAATCTTGCCAACAAATCAACAATCAGCTGAAAGATGCTTATGTTAACAGCGATGTCCTGTAAAGGATATGCGACCCCCCCCCCCCCCCCCAATTCCCCACACACACACACAAAATAATGCTATACAATCTCCCGCACAATAATTTTTTTTTTTGGGTGTGCATAGTGGTAAGATTATATGCTACATTTCATCATCTTCCCTCAGTTGGTTACCGAGGAATGGATTTTTTTATACGGGGGCAAACGTTCGTGATCGCAGAATACTATTTTTCTTGAAATCGAATTTCAGTGTGTCTTCTGTAAGTGCTAATCATGATCTAATAATTGTTATTTCCTCTGCTGTTGTAAGTAAGCATTGAAACAGACCCTTGGACACACCCCACGGGGCATGGGATATATGGCGCTGCACCCAGGGTTGTACAGACCAGTCGGCAGCGACGGGTGACGTGGTCTGTATCAATAATAACAATCACGATAACGATAAGGAGGCAGAAAATAATAATAATAATAATAATAATAATAATAATAATAATAATAATAAAACAGTAATAATAATAATAATGTTTCTTTGCATATCCTATTTACAGGACATTGCAGTCAACACCAGCATTTTCCAGCTGGTGTTGATGTCTTGGCAAGTTCTACGTTCAGTTGTTTGCCATTGCTTTCTGAACGACTGGCTCACATACCTTTCCGTAAGAAACCAACGCGACGCGATCCGCTGCCAAATCTCGCGCAGCTGTGTTTCGTACGTGGGTTTACGAGATTACGAACAGCGTCCTTAACACCTTCGCTAAGAAGATAGGCAATAATAATAATAATTACAAAAAAAAAATACTAAAATAATAGTAGTAGTAGTAGTAGTAGCAGCAGCAGCAGCAGCAGCAGCAGCAGCAACAGTAGTAGTAGTAGTAGTAGTAGTAGTAGTAGTAGTAGTAGTAGTAGTAGTAGTAGTAGTAGTAGTAGTAGTAGTAGTAGTAGTAGTAGTAGTAGTAGTAGTAGTAGAAAACAATAGTAATAATTATAATAAAAACAATAAAATAACAATAATAATAACTATTGTAAGAGTCGCAGTGACGTACTAATTAATGCAATTGCTAGCGAAGACAGTGGTGTGAGTTCAATCCCCAGCAATGGACGGGTACTTGCATCTTCAAGTACGGCTCCTGAACCCACCAAGCCTCATGGGATGGGTCCTGGGTCAGTGTCTGAGAGGGAATGACGGCAGGGCATGGCAGTGTCCATACCCCACCATTACGTCGTGACTTAGTATATATGAAGGTCTGCTAGTGAAACCACACCACTGTCACTACTACTACCACCACCACCATCACTAACACCACCACCACCACAGCCACCACCACCACCACAACAACTAATATTGCTACCACCACCACAACAACTATTATTAAAACCACCACCACCACCACCACCACCACCACCACCACCACCACCACCACCACCACCACCACCACCACCACCACCACCAACACCACCACCACCACCACCACCACCATCACCACCACCACCACAAATACAACAACAACAACAACAACAACAACAACTACTACTACTACTACTACTACTACTACTACTACTACTACTACTACTACTACTACTACTACTACTACTACTACTACTACTACTACTACTACTGCAGCTGCTGCTACTACTACTATTACTACTACTGCTGTCGATAAAATGATGATGATAATAATATTAATAATAATAATAATAATAATAGTAATAATAATAATGATAATAATAATCGTCATTACAATCATAATTGTGGAAGGAGAAGATAACTCTTCCGCAATTAGAGCGCTTTATCGCATATGCACAGATCAAATGTCAAGGACGCTGCCAGCAATAATCAATTGAATATGATTGTCAGTTTCAACTGTCAGCGCGTGTGACGAGTCTATACGACCAGACATCGATCAGCTTGTCAAGAGAAATTAGCATATTGGCTGTGTGGATGTCACGTGTCATTTGAGTCGCCACCATTTGCAAGAAACTAGATGGTAATATAGATAATGGACGTGTTTTTAAGCGGAAAAAAAAAACGAAAAAAAAACAAAAACGAAGACATTTGTGATTACAGTGCTAACTATTTAAGGGGGCGTTAACATTTCGCGCTGACTCTTTCTTATTCGTCTGAAGAAATTAGCCGTGTTCGTTAACTGCGAGACGGAATGGCCTGAAACTACGACGTCCGATTGTAACTGGAGAATACGTTGTGGGAATTGTGGTATGGGTGTTTATATAGTGCCCCTGTGTGGTTTGCTTAATAATAGACGTGCCGTCACGCACGTCAAACATATGCCAACATAAATACCAACCTGTGTGGCATAAACTAAAGCAAGGAACAGACAAACGAGCATACAACCAAGCACAGACAATCACGCATACCAAGACACATACCATCACATATACTGTCACGCATACCTTTAACTTACCATAATGCATATCATCGCGCATATCAAGGCACATACCATCACGCATTTCAAGACACATACCGTCGAACATTCCAAGAGACATACCATCGCGCATACCAAGACAGATACTATTACGTAATTACGTATACCAAGGCACATACCATCAGGCATATCAAGACTCATACAATCACGCATATCAAGACACATACCATCACATATACCAAGACACACAATCACACATACCATCTTAAATACCATCACACGTACCATCACACATACCATCACACAAACTATCACACGCACAACCACACCACACGTACCATAATACATACCATCACACGAACCATCATACATTTCGTCACACATACTATCACACATACCTTCACGATACCATAACATGTACAGTCACAATACCATAACACATATCATCACATGTACCATCACACATACCATCACATGTACCATAACAATACCATAACACATACCACCACACATATCATCACACATATCCATGTACCATCACACATACCATCACACATATGATCACACGTACCATCACACATATGATCACACGTACCATCACACATATCATCACACGTATCATCACGCATATCACCACACGTATCATCACACATATCATCTCATGTCCCATCACACATATCATCACACATACGATCACACGTACCATCACAGTACTATAACATATACCATCACAATACCATAACATATATCATCACAATACCATACACATTCCATCACACATATCATTACACGAATCATCTCACATATCATCGCACATACCATCACACATACCTTCACACACACCTCACGCAAACTATCACACGTACAACCACACCACACGAGCCATAACACGTACCATCACACATACCATCACACGTACCATGACAATACCATAACACATACCATTACACATACTATCACACATACCATCACACGTATCATCACACATATCATCACACATAAAATAACACATATCACACGTATCATCACACATCTAGGTGACATCTCAATACACGGTTATCACAACAGACATTTACCACAACAAATGTTTATTACAACAATCTGTTTTTCTCAATAGGTATTTGTCACAACATATATTTGTCATAAAGATTAAGAATGGAGGTGGAGGCAGTCAGTGCAGCTTTCCGCTGGATGGAGAATACGATACACACACACGTCGTGATTGTAACTGACTCAGAAAGCATGCTGAGTAGGGTGAGGACAAGCAAGCTTCGTGCAGAGTGGCTTGCTTCGCTTCGGAAGTCACGGGTGGCAAGCATCGTCTGGATATTTTCTCTGGGGCATGCTGGTGTGTTGGGGAATGAACAGGCAGACAGATTGGCTGGCTCTGCAAAACTTGGTGGAGTATTGATGCATGATAAGGCAGACGTGGTTGCGGCCTTGTGGGAGCACGTGTACACCTCGGAGGAGCAAATGGATCACCATGGTCTGGCAAGAATGCGACAGCGTGGAGTGACGAGGGGATCTGGCCGATGCTCGACGCTTAGAGGAAAGGCGAGACGCACATATAATCATATTGCTACTGGTACTACTGGGGTTGGAACTCTTCGCTGGCTTCTGAGGATGGGGACGGAGCGCTTATGGGAATGCCCCGAATGCTGTGATGTCGGTTCCTAAATCAATCAATCAATCAATCAATCAATCAATCAATCAATCAATCAATTATATTTGTCATAATAGAGATTTCTCTCAACAGATGTTGTTATCACAAATGTTTGTCTCAACGAATGTTCGTCTCAACTAATGTTTATCTCGACCTATGTTTGTCGCAACAGATGTTGTCCTAACTAATTTTTATCTCAGAAGACGTTTACTAGAACAGATGATTGTCACAAAAGATGTTGCTCTAACTAATGTTTATCTCAACAGATGTTTGTTACAATAGTTGATTTTCACAACACAAATGTTTATCGCCACAGGATGTTGTTTTCATCCTGATTGGGATGTCATGGAAAATCCTGTAAGATTATAATTTCTTGTTCCAGCAGATGTACCTTTGCTTTTTATGATAACATCACATACTATAACACCACAATATTTAAGTATATTTTTCAAAAATATAGCGGTTGTTTTTTGTTTCACATCATTAGAGAGCTATATGAGGGTTAGGCTACATGCGTCATCCTTATCTAACCACTTGGCCCTGGCTCGAAGTCAGAAGACTGGTGAGACTGTGGTACCCTAAGCCCTAAGCATCCATTGTGGACCAGGGTGTTATTAACTTTGTTCATCGTGACTGATGATTCCGGTGATCGCCTTCACATCGATGAAGCAGAGATCCTCGAAGTTCACCCACCGCAGCCTCAGATCTGTCAAAAGAGTTCATCCAATCCAGCTAAGTACTTCTATTAATATATGCTACTCGACACAAACCTATTAGTTATGAACAAGTAGTACAAAAACAATAATATTGGAAACCGTGTGTGGAGAATTCAACATTGTGCTCCGGATTATGAACTCCTTTTATTAAGTGGATAATGAACACTTAATGACAGCGATTATTTTAAACCATGTTTGTGGGAAGACATCAGGGGATGTGACTTCTGAAGGCTTGATATCATGTTATGAGATAACTGTGGTTTTCATCTGCACCACCAGAATGATAATTTAAAAGATTTATAAAACGAGTTATGCGTTGGAGTTCATTCATTTATTGATGATGTTCAGTATTTTGTTGGTTGTTACAATTTGGTAAAATATATATTTTGTGATACGAATTGAATGGGAATTCCCAGTGGCTAGGTGAAATCACGGGTACAACTTTCATCCTTGAGTCGAGATTGCTCCTCTGTTTATCCAGTAACTACCTAGGATTCCCCAACACCTGGTAATGGGAAAGCCCAATTTCTAGATATATCTAAAGAGTGTGAATTTGTTCATTAATTATCTTCACACCACTCTTGGGGGTTCGTGAGCCTGTCGATGGCTTCCTTGTACAGGTGGAATTTATCTTGTTTGTCTTTGATCCTGCCCCTACATCGTCTTTGATTTTATTCGTCACGCCACACACGTACAATCATGCATACCATCACACGCACCATCACACGCACCATCACACATACCATCACAATTACAATCACATATACCATCACACGTACCATCACAATACCATCACACATACCATCACAATATCATCACACATACCATCACACATACCATCAAAAGTACCATCACAAATACATCACAACACCATAACACGTATCATCGCACATACCATCACACATACCAGTACACATATCATCACATATACCATTACACATACCAGCACACATACCATCACACATACCATCACAATAACATCCCAACAGCATCACACATACCATCACACATACCATCACATTTACCATCAAAACAGCATCACACGTACCATCATAGTATCATCACAGTATCATCACAACACAATAACACATACCATCACAATCCCATAGCACGATCATCGCTCATACCATGACACATACCAGTACATATACGATCACGCATACCATCACATATACCATCACAATACCATCACACACACCCTCACAGTATCATCACAATAGCATTACACATGCCGTCACACGTATCATCACAATACCATAACACATACCATCACACATACCATCACACGTACCATCACAATAGCATCACACATACCAGCACACATATTATCACACGTGCCAGCACACTTACCATCACATACACCATCACACATACCACCATCCAAACCATTGCGCATACCTGGAGATATACCCACACAGACACATGTGTAGATCAGCCAGTCACTGGACGTGTGTTGTGGCCAGGATCACACCGATCGCTTACCCTTACACAAAAATGTTAGCTTGTCTCCACATGATAAACCCGTGATTCGAACTCACGGCTATCAGATCAGCAAGCGACCATGTAGCCACTACGTCCGGCACATAAACTAGCAGATGTGCAAACACACATGCAAGCGTATATGCAAACACACATACAAACACACATATAAACAACTATTCAAACACACATACAAACAACTATTCAAACACATGAAAACACACATACTTACTATCACACATACCAACAACTATAAAAACACATACAAACACACATACGCACACACACACACATACAAAGACAATACAAACACGCATACAAACACACACATAAACACACATACAAACACACAAACAAACACACATACAAACACATACTTACTAACACACATACAAACAACTATACAAACACACATACAAACACATACTAAAAGACATACAAATAACTATACAAACACACATACAAACACTCATGTCAACACACATACAACCACAACACGAAGACGCACACTGCCCTGAATGATTGGGCAGACGGTTTCATTACTCACGGACTCACGCACATTTGCACACGCACATGCGTAAACACCAACACACCAACAACCAATCCCCAACATGCACGGAGTGACCAGACGGACGTCAGAACCCCGAGCGTTATCCACTTTGATGATCTAACTTTTAAATGCCGTTTTCTCACGCGCTTCCGGTCTGGTTAAAGTCAGTCTCGCTTCAGTGACAACCGGAGTGTTGGATCACGTGAAGGACTGTCTGGTCGGGGACTTTGTGGTCAATGATCTTGACATGTTTCTCAGCTTGCACCTTGTTGCGTTGGTTTTTATTTTAATGTTCACTGTGTGGGACTTACCTACCTACCTACCTACCTACCTACCTACCTGCCTGCCTGCCTGCCTCCCTACCTACCCACCTTCTTACCTACCTACCTACCAACCTTCTTACCTACCTACCTACCTACCTACCCGCCAATCTACCTACTTTCATGTCTCTCTACCTACTTACCTATCTACCTACCTATCTACCTACCTACCCACCCATCCATCTACATATACACCTACCTACTTATTTACCTACCTACCTACCAACCTTCCTACCCATCTCTCCACCTACTACCCGAATGACTAGTAATCTATTTATCATACAACACAACATAATATATTGCTAAAAAATGAACCACGTGCATTTAATATACCTTTCCATAATTCAATATGGTAACTGAAATCACGAATATTGGCACACTATGGCAGCAGGTCGTGACTTTTTGTTTATGATTACCCAGAAAATACATTATATTGTGTGTTACCGTGTAGGTAGATTGTGAACTGTTCGTTTTGGTGCTGCACTGGATCAAGTTGATGTGCATTCTGTCTGCGTAACGCCCCTTTGGTGACGCCCCCGTTGGTGACGCCCCTTTGACACTGATTTGTGGTAATTGTATTCTAGGTAATTGAACGAACGAACAAACAAACGTTATTGTTAAAGGGTTAAGAATTGGGTACGCAGGCCCGTCTGACATTCTGCCCATCTTATCTCTCTGCTCTCATACAATATTTCATGCATACATCACTTATGGAGTTAATCACAGACAACAATGACAACAGAACACTATGCATTAAAACTCATGGAAAATGTGCAATAATCAATAATACATGACTAACTGAAGTTAATTGTAAACATGGCAATTATAATTAACTAAGGTAGGTGTGCCGGTATTCATGGCGAAGGCGTTATGAACGTGGTTCGTAATCCCGCCTACCCGTGTTCGAAACACAGCTGTGGGCGATTTGGCAGCAGGCCACATTGCGCTGGGTTTTAACGAATTGGTATGGGAGCCGGTCGTTCAGAAAGCAGTGGCAAACTACTGAACGTAAACTTGCCAAGACATCAACAAGAGCAGTAAAATGCTGGTGTTGACAGTTGGTGTTGTTGTCCTGTAAAAAAAAAAAAGGATATGAAAAAACAACAATTAAAAAGAAATGGCAGGTGTAACGTGTCACAGTTAGGGGAATGTTTATTATACAAGTTGTCCTTTGAGATAATTATTATTATTTTTGGTTTCTTTCTGTTTTTTCTTTAAAAGATGGGGGGGGGGGGGGGAGGGGCATGTAGTCTGTACTGAGATAGTGTTCAAATAGGCTGCGGTTGTATGCGACAATATGAGGCTTGAGTTGAACTGAGTTGATTGAATTGAGTTGAGTTGTGTTGTGTTGAGTTTAGTTGTGCTGTGCTGAGTTGAGTTGAGTGAAGTGAAGTTTGGTTGAGGTGAGCGAAATGGAGTTGAGTTGAGATGAATTGAGTTGAACTGAGCTGAACTGATTTTATTTGAGTTGAATTGTGTTGAGTTGAGTTGAGACAAGAGCCAACACCACAGCACTGTGGACATTCCCATACGAGCTACGTCCTCATATACAACAGCCAGAGAAGAGCATATAAACGTAACAACAGAAAAGGAGAATGAAAATTTACAACATGTATTAGTAATATCAGATAGGCGTCTTCTTTTTACAGTCCATGCCGTGTGGCGTTGGTTATCACGTCTGTCCATGGCCTTCTGTCTCTCGTGCTTCCAGCCATTTGTGATACCGAAGGCATAATGTCAAACTGTCCAGATATCTTCTCTCTTGGTCTCCCCCTGCCTCTCTTCCCCTCTAGCTTTCCCGTTGTGACGAGATACTCCAATTTTCCTTTTCTCATGACATGCCCAAACAATGTGGACTGTCTTCTTCTGAATGGATTAACCAGTTGTCTTTGTGAGGTAAATTCTATAAAGATATTTTCAATGCTCCTTCTATCTGTCCACAGTGTTCTCATCAGGGAGTCTCGGTGGCGAAGTGGTCAAGTCATCTGACTCGGGCTCCGAAGATTTGGGTTCGATTCCGGGCCGCGTCCTCTGGTGGCCGAGTGCATATTTTCGGATACTCCTGAGGGTCGTCGCTGGAGCTACGGAGTTCGTGCTTTGGGCGACGCTTTCCGCGCTGTGGAAAGAGACTGCGCCATATGGGATAAAACCCGGTGCAATTAAGTCGACGCTGTCGACTTTTAAGCGACTTTATTAAAGTGTTCTCATCATTCTTCTTTAAAACATTACCTCTGCAGCTTCCACATAATTCCCCACTTGACAGCTAATTGTCCACGATTAGCAACCGTACATTAGGATTGGCTCAACATAGCTCTTAATAACCCTTCAGACAAGCGTAGTGATTGGTTAATGAAACTGAAAAATACAGATAAAACTGGTTTCAGTTGTCTGTTAGTTCACATTCAGGGGCTGAAATAAGGCGACTGCAACATGGACTTAAATATGGCGACAGCGATAGAGGCTAAAATAAGGCGACAGCGACTGGGGCTGAAATAAGGCGACAGTGACAGGGGCTAAAATAAGGCGACCGCGACTGGGGCTGAAATAAGGCGACAGCGACTGGGGCTGAAATAAGGCGACAGTGACAGGTGCTAAAATAAGGCGACAGCGACTGGGGCTGAAATAAGGCGACAGTGACAGGGGCTAAAATAAGGCGACAGCGACTGGGGCTGAAATAAGGCGACAGCGACTGGGGCTGAAATAAGGCGACAGTGACAGGGGCTAAAATAAGGCGACAGCGACTGGGGCTGAAATAAGGCGACAGCGACTGGGGCTGAAATAAGGCGACAGTGACAGGGGCTGAAATAAGGCGACAGCAACAGCAAGGGATGCTATTACTACTGATATTAACAATGGGTGGATGCGTTAGCGAAGTCAATAGGAAACTACGTTGACAATGCTAAGCGCACAGTCGGTCGAAGGTTCGTTGCTGGCAATCGTCTTCTGCCAAGTGAGGGGAAATACTGGCCCCTTTTTTCTGCATGCATGAAGTCTACACAATGTTATGGCTCTATCACACCAGAGACCGGTAGCAGGAAACTGTGTCAGCACAGTTTATGAAACAAATATCAGTGGTGTCATTGTTATATAGTGCTTTATATTGTTATATATTGTTACACAATGTTGTATATTGTTATATATTGTTACATAATGTTATATATATATATTGTAACATAATGTTGCATATTGCTATGTATTGTTACATAATGTTGTATATTGTTATATACATTGTTACATAATGTTGTATAGTGTTATATACATTGTTGTATATTGTTATATATTGTTACATAATGTTGTATATTGTTATATATTGTTGCATTACATTACATTACATTGGCACCTTGCCGTCTTGACAGACGATAGTTTGTGCTTTAAAAAGGCATAATAACTTTTAACTATGGCGGTAGCGAGTGTGACTGATAAGGCCAATTTGCGCTGTAAATGTCCGTTCACAGTGGGTGCATCTGAACACGTGGTCATTTCCATAGCACAAAGCCTGGGCTAAAATATAGAGATCATGTGTTTCCCATGCAGCATGATCCCTCTCTCGGCCTGCCTAGTTCACTCCAGAGGAAAGGTAATACCCCTACATCTGGAACAAGACAAGCTGCAGAAGCTGCCGGATCAGCAAAGCAATGATCTAACTGTCCACCTGTCGGAGCTTCGATCCTAGACCAGCCGCCAACCAAGGCTTAGGGCCTGGTCTGCCCTGCCATGACATTTTGTCTTTAGCTTGCATTTCCTCGCACCAGGGTAAGGCTTGTACCCTCCCAATTGCGCTCTTCTGCCCGAAGCCGTTGGCACAATGTGGGATGTGGGGTGTCGGGTTTGGTAAGCGCCGCCCAACGTTCGGCGCTAACAGAAAGCAGGTAGTGCCGTCTACTGTTATACGGTAGCTCAGTCATATCTGACTAAGACCTGACACATATTGTTGCATATTGATGTATATTGTTACATAAAAAGTCGCTTAAAAGTCGACAGGGTCGACTTCATCACACCGGATTTTATCCCATATGGCTCGGTCTCTTTCCGCAGCGCGGAAAGCGTCGCACAAAGCACGAACTCCGTAGCTTTTAGCGACGACCCACAAGAGTCTCCGAAACATTTAACTCGCAAACAGAAGGGCGCGGCCCGGAATCGATCCCACAACCTTCGGAGCACGAGTCAAACGGATTGACCACTTCGCCACAGAGGCTCCCGATTGTTACATAATATTGTATATTGTTATATATTGTTACATAATGATGTATATTGTTATATACTGCTATTGTTAAACATTGTTATATGTCGTTATTTATTATTATATATTGCTATATATTGTATCGAATAATTTCTGTTTAGAGATCCGCGGTGGCGCAGCGGGTAGACGCTGACCTGCCGTACCGTTGGCCTTGCGTGCGCGCCGCACCAGTACCAAGCTGTTGTTTGGGGGATTTGAATAATGGTTCACGGGTGGAGGAGTAGCGCCCGAGGAGCGGCTGGCCGAGTGGCTACAACGCCGGACTCTCTTTCGGGAGACCCGGGTTCGATCCCTTGGTAAGGTGTGGGATTTTTTTCTGTCGGGGGCAAAAAGAAAATCCTAACCTGCACAGTTCGCGGCGACTGCACTAGCCAGGCGGCCTTAATTCCTCAGGCTCAAAGACCCCTCTGCAATACACCGCAAGGTACTATATTAGCAGTAAATGACAGTGACAGTAAATGACAGAATAATGGCTCGTTGCTCACAGCTGAGCAATGACTCCAAAACACACACTCGTTTAGCTCTATCTAGACCAACAGCAGCGGTTAGAATAGATGGCGAGACATCAGATTGGTTTGACATCAAGCAAGGAGTCCGTCAGGGCTGTGTGCTGTCCCCTATTTGTTTAACCTGTATGCCGAAAATATAATGAGAAATGTCAGAGATGATATAACCAGGGAGAAATAAGATGCCCTAAATATCGGTGGTCATGAAATATCAGAGATTCGATAGGCTGATGATACAGTAATACTATCCGCATCACAGAATGGTATAGAAAACCTAATAACCTCAACCCAAAGAAATAGTGAAAATCACAACTTATATCTTAACATAGCAAAACCGAGATAACTACTATGGGGAAAGAAAAATATGTTAATGAGGAAAAATTGGAGGTGGTGGACAATTTTGAATATATTGCGTCATTGATTACCAACAATTGTGACACAATGAACGAATTTAAAAGACCTGCCGTACCGGTGGCCTTGCGTTCGCGCCGCACCAGTACCATGCTGTTGTTTGCTCTTCAAACGCTAAAACAACAGAATAAATTATGGAGTGGGACAGCTAGAAAAATTAGCTTTCTAAGAGCATGCATCTTTCCCATTGCAACATACGCATGTGAGACCTGGACACTTACTAAACAAGCTAAACAGCGCAAACGTGCATTTGAATATAAATGTTATAGACGAGTTCTAAGAATGTCTTGGGTTAGGAAAAGAACAAATGCATCCATACTTCAAGAGCTGAATATTGAAGAGGGTTGGCTACTAAAGACGATAAAACAAAGAAAATTGAAGAAATTTCGGTCACTTGAAACGTCATGAAAGTTTGGAGAGAACAATCATGGAGGGGTATATGCCAGGGAAGAGAGGAAAAGGAAGGCCAAAGAGAAGATGACTGCAGGATGTGGCGGATGATCTCCAGATGGATGTATCGGGTACGGGACATCTTGCTTATGATCTAGAAGTTTTCCGGAAGGTTGTTACGGGAGCGAGGTTTTACAAAGGACATGCAACTGGATAAATGAATGAATGAATGAATGAATGAATGAATGAATGAATGAATGAATATTACAGGACAACAACAGACACACTTGATACTCTGGTTGCTCACAGCTGAGAAATGACTCCATAATACACACTCGTTTGGGTGCACAGATTATCTTTTATGGGCACACACAGTGGATCAGTTCCCGCGCCGACACAGGGCTGGTATCCACTTATTGTGTTACTCTGCAAGACATCGTTTACATGCTAGTCCCCGGAGTTCCTACTATCTTGTTGCCCCTGGCGTCATGGTATTAGTTATCATCTTAACGCTGTCAACGCTGGAGTGTCGCTTAAAAGTCGCTTAAAGTCGACAACGTCGACTTCATTGCACCGGGATTTTATCCCATATGGCTCTGTCTCTTTCCGCAGCGTGGAAAGCGTCGCACAAAGCACGAACTCCGTAGCTCTAGCAATGACCCACGGGAGTCCCCGAAAAATTTAACTCGTGATCCGAAGGGCGCGGCCCGGAATCGAATTCACAACCTTCGGAGCCTGAGTCAAACGGCTTGACCACTTCGCCACAGAGACAGAGACAACGCTGGAGTGTGAAAGATTCAAATAGAAAACGTGTACAACGTACGGTTGGTTCCCCTGCGAAAACACACTAAGTAGCACACTCGGGTGACCTTCCGAGAATATGGATTATCAGTGTCTACTGTTCGCTACACATCGCCATAGAATGCTGTCGAACCTAATTTATGTTTATGTCAGACTGAACTAATTCTCTTGCTGTTTCAAACTAACTTTTTTGGCTGATCTAGTTGGTCTTACACAGTCGAGTCTTCCGATGTTACCTCGATCATCTGTCCCTGCCCGGTGGTCTCAGAAACACATTTGCTGTACTTTTTCTCGTCTTGTCACGTGACTACTCGTGACTATTCCTGTGTTATTTGATCGTTGTTCGTCTCAGTACCCGTGTTTCCACTTTTAGTGAGCCGTTTTCAAATACTGAAGAAATGATTAAAGTTTTAGAACAGTGATTCTCAACCTTTTTTGGCCTATGCTTCCCTTTACCATATGTTCAGAACGTCATCCCACATCCCCCCCCCCCTCCTTCGAATTTCCTCCCTATACATCCCCCCTACCCTTACACAGTATACATAAAAATGGAAGCTAAATTTAATAACACATACTAGAACAAGTCTAGACATCCACATAAAACGTGATTTACGGGTCTACTTACGTTATAAAACGATACAGAACCGTAAACCGTAAAATCTAGAGGGGACAAAAATATCAAGTAACTGGTTCTTGGATTAATGCGATTTTGAAATAATCTTAATTCTCTCTTAAATAATTTCTCTGAAATAATCTTAATTCCCCCCCCCCCCCCCCCCCGGAAACCCTAAGATTCCCCCCACCACCTTGGAGGGGGGTGGGAAATTCCCCACCGGTTGAGAACCACTGCTTTAGAAGAATATGGAATAGATCAAGTCACTAGACTGCTTAACACATTATATGATACCGGAGAAATACCTTCTGAATTATGTAATTCTATATTCTTGCAATCCCAAAGAAATCAGGAGCCTTAGAATGTGATCAACACTGAACAATTAGTATAATGAGTCACATCACAAAGATTTTGCTACAAATTATCATGCAAAGAGTGAGGAAGAAAATACAGCCAGAAATAGGGGAAGAACAGTGGGTTTGCAGAAGGAAAAGGTACAGTAAATGCTGTATATATGCTGCGATCAGTTATTGAACGTGCTATCGAAGTAAACAAAGATGTACATCATTGCTTTATTGACTACACTGTCTCGGTCTCTCCTTCCTCTCTATCGCCCTCCCCTATTCCCTCTTTTCTTCCCCATTTCCACATCAGAGCTATAATCTCCCTACATTTCTCTGTTGCTATCTTTCTCTATTCTCCCTCCTCTCTATCCTCCTACCTCATTCCTTCTTTTCTTCCACACCTCCACCTCGGCGCTATAATCTCCCTATATTTCCCACTCTCCACTTTCCTCTATCTCTCCCTCTTCTCCATCTCCCTCCCTTATTCCATCTTTTCTTCCCCATCCCCACCTCAGCGCTATAATCTCCCTATTTCTCTTTCTCCATCTTTCTCTGTCTCTCCTTCATCTCTATTTCCCTCTCTCAATCCCCCTTTTCTCCCCCATCCCCACCTCAGCGCTATAATCTCTCTCTCTCTCTCTCTCTCTCTCTCTCTCTCTCTCTCTCTCTCTTTCCATCTGTCTCTGTCTCTCCCTCTCCTCTACCCCCCACCCCCATTCCCTATTTTCTTCCCCATCTCCACCTCAGAGCTATAATCTCCCTATATTTTCCCCTCTCCACCTTTCTGTCTCTCCCCCCTCTCTATCTCCCTCCCTCATTCCATCTTTTCTCCCCCATCTCCACCTCAGCGCTATAATCTCCCAATTTCTCGCTCTCCATCTTTCGCTGTCTCTCCCTCTCCTCCACCCCATCCCCCATTCCCTCTTTTCTTCTCCATCTCCACCTCAGAGCTATAATCTCCCTATATTTTCCCCTCTCCACATTTCTCTGTCTCCCCCTCCTCTCTATCTCCCTCCCCCATTCCCTCTTTTCTTCCCCATATCCACCTCAGAGCTGTAATCTCAAACACACAATGTACTTAAAGTGTCATTAGAAACCGACCAGATTTTTAAGCCAAGTGTGGCCAAGTAAGTGTGAACGTGGAAAAAGCCAAGTACCACGAGGCATGCTAAAGTAATTGGATCATTTTTTGTGTTTGAAAGTGAAGAACCACAATCCGAGTGAATGTGATGATGGGATGAAGAAAGCAGGTGAGAGAGGATCGCCTAGTGCACCTTGTTTGTTGTGGTGTAGTCTGGCGTAATTCTCAGCCAAACCAGCAATGATTTGACCACAAACAGGCCACGAGTAAATGTGTCGTTAACGTGCCAGTTTTTAACCCCCTCTAAAAGTGAGCTCTGGGATATTTCTGTGTTTGCCTGTTTGGTGTGGGAAAACGGCATTTTGTGTAGGTTAATAGTTAGAATTTGAGAGAGAAAGGGAGAGGGAGAGGGAGAGGGAGGGAGAGAGAGAGAGAGAGAGAGAAAGAGAGAGAGATTGAGAGAAAAAGGGGAGGGGAGAGAGGCAGATAGTGAGATAGAGGCGTAGACGGACGTAGAGGTGAAAAATAATGAGAGTGAAAGATAAAAGGAGGGTAAACATAAATGTTTGGATAAAGGAAAGAAAAAGAAGAAGAAGAAGAAGAAGAAGAAGAAGAAGAAGAAGAAGAAGAAGAAGAAGAAGAAGAAGAAGAAGAAGAGAGTGAGAGGAAAGAGAGAAGAGAAAATAAAAGAGTATACAGGAGGAGAAAGAAAGGGCGTGAAAGAAATACAGTGTGAGGGTAGAGAGAAAAGCAAGTGAAGAGAGAATGTTAGAATAAGAGACAGGGAGACGAGAGAAAAACTAGTGGAGGTTAAGAGAGGGGTGAGGAACTGAGAGAGAGAGAGAGAGAGAGAGAGAGAGAGAGAGAGAGAGAGAAAGAGAGGTGTAGAGAAGGGTGGACCAGAAGTACAGATAGACAAGGGTTACATGAAGAAAAAGAGGAAAGAGGAGATAGGTTATGGGGAGAAGTGTTTAGAGAACAGGAGAGAGAGAGAGAGAGAGAGAGAGAGAGAGAGAGAGAGTCTAGGTGTAAAGGGGTGGGGAGAGGAAAACAGGAAGAGGTTAGGGAAATATGGGTGGAGAGAGAAGAAGAGAGGGATAGAGAGAGAGAGAACCATGGAGTGAGAAGTAGAGCTGCCGTGGTACAGCTCGCTGGGTTACTGGGATACGTACGCTACTGAACCACAGTATGGGACAGGACAGACAGACAGGCAAGCAGACAGGCAGACAAATAGGCAGACAGACAGACAGGCAGGCATACAGGCAGACAGGCGGGAAGGTAGACAGGCAAACATACAGACAGACAGATAGACAGGCAGGCAGACAAATAGGCAGATATTCAGACAGAAATTCAGGCAGACAGACAGACAGAAATGTAGGCAGACAGACAGACATAAAGGCAGGCAGACAAACAGACAGAAAGGCAGGCAAGCAGATAGACAGACAACCAGACAGACAGAAAGACAGACTGACTGACAGGCATACAGACAGGCAGGCAGGCAGGCAGATGGACTGGCAGACAGACAGACAGACAGACTGACAGACAGACGGACAGACAGATAGACAGACAGGTAAGCAGACAGGCAGAAAGACAGATAAACAAACACACAGAGAGACACATAGACAGACAGCGATAAATTGACAGAAAGACAGAGACAGACAGGCAGACATACAGACACACAGACAGACAACGATTAATTGATAGACAGACAGACAGACAGACAGACAGACAGACAGACAGACAGACAGACAGACAGACAGACAGCGATTAATTCACAGAAAGGCAGAGACAAAGGACAGACAAACAGACAGAAAGATAAAAATGCTGTTAGCTTGAGACCTAACATCATTGTCCCTCTAGTCTGTAGACAGAACCCTCACAGAGGACAGATACTAAACAGATCCACTCCTCTCACCCCCCCCCCCCACCCCACTACCAACTTAACGACACATATCCCCCACACAACGCCACACATCCCCGCACTAAACGTCAAGCAGACACACATAACTGAATTAGACACATTAGCAAACATAATATCTGTTTATGCATGCGACAGTGTGTGGTCCCCTCCCGCAGACACCCTGGGCCACGTCCAATGGCTGCATTATGTAACATAACGTCTATCTGAGAAAATGGCGCTGCTTGGTATGTATGTCCATTTGCAATTACAATGAGGGGACCGGGGCGCGGAGATGTGGAGCGGGTAATAGTGAAAGATAAAGGTCCAAAACTGAGTCATAAAGTCTATTGGATATATGGTGCTCTGCCCACATCTATTGGCCAGTCAGTACTCAATGAGTGATGTCAACTGTATCACTCCTTCCCCCCCCCCCCCCCCATTTACTTATCGGGAAATCTCCTCGTGTCCATTGTCGGCCCTGGTTGAACTAGCAGCGCAGGTCCATGGACAAATTTAACATTTCGAATGGAATGTGAAGACATTTTCTTGCGCTCGCTCGCTTTGAACTCATGCGCAGTCCTCTAGTACCTCTACCTCTAGTAGTGCTGGACTGCATTTTACGTGTGGATTAGCTTTCCCTATTAGCAGTGTCCCTCGCGACCAGGCGAGCCCAAGGTGACTACAAGCCCAGCGAACATCGGTACTTGATGCCCATCAAGGTTTAAAAGTTAGTTGCATAGCCTTTACAGGAAGTCGCAGTCAATCCCACCATGCTTTGCGTTATTTCTTGGCAAGTTTACGTTCAGTAGTTTGCCATTGATTTCTGAACGACCAGAACTCATGCAATTTTGTGAAAAGCAATCGCCTGCAGCTGTGTTTCGAACGCGGTACGCGGGATTACGAACTGCGTCGGTAACTCCATTGCCACAGAGCCTGCCTCTATCAAAGGTATACTCAAATAATTTGGTCAAGTTTTCTAATGTCCACCCTGTGCGATTCCTACTACATGGCAATTAAGTTGAAATGTCCACCCTGTGCGATTCCTAGTAAATGGCAATTAAGTTGAAATGTCTGCCGTGTGTGATTTATACTAAATGACAAATAAGCTGAAATGTCCACCGAACCAGAATCCTACTGAATGACTATATAGTTTAACCCGACCACGCCGTATCTGATCGAAGGGAAGACTAATCGGGTCAACAAAGAAGCTGAACCAAGTGCATAGACAGAATAATAAACAAAGACTCTAACAACCAAGTAAAACCTACACACCGGAAATTGCGCGCGTCGTCGATAGCGAATGATTTTTTGGAAACCGGTCATGTGATTGATACCGAAAATGTTTCGAATACTGTTTAAGATACAAAATGGACAAATGTTAAAGGTGGCACAAGCCACTGCTATTCACATAGAAAAGCCAACTTTGTGCAAACAAAAAGACATAATAGGTAAATTATCGTAGTAGACAAGCTTAATTACTGCTGCCATTCTATTTTATTCTCACTTTGCAGTGGACGCTGTGTATCGGCACTGACATGTGCTCTGTAGATGCTTATTCTGTCTCCCATGGTTGAACAAACAAGGACTTGCCACATCGCCCTGCATGCGATATCTTTTATTCACTCAAATATAATGCGCATAGCATCCTTCTGCATTCTGTCCAGTCTCACTTCCCGGGAGTGAGGATCGCCAGGGTATACTTAATCACCGAGAGAGCCAGATCCTAGAACTAAACTTGAGGGAGTCAACAGGCCAGGGAATAACGCTGGCAATGAAGAGGACACACATTGAGAATACCTGGCAAAAATATGCTTAGAAAGTCCTTTCTCCGAGACGGACAAGGGAAACGGCAAGAGAGCTAGAGAGAGAGAGAGAGAGAGAGAGAGAGAGAGAGAGAGAGAGAGAGAGAGAGAGAAGGAGAGAGAATTTTAGGGAGAGACTGAGAGGTATAAGGAGAGAATTCGAGAGAAAGAGAGAGAGAGAGAGAGAGAGAGAGAGAGAGAGAGAGAGAGAATGAGAGGGATAAGAAGAGATAATTCTAGAGAGAGAATGAGAGCGATAAGGAGAGAAAATTCCAGTGAGAGAGGGAGAGAGAATGAGGGAGAGAGAGACATAGAGAGACAGAGGGAGGGAGGGAGACAGAGAGGGAGAGGGACAGGGAGAGAGACAGGGAGAGAAGGGAGATAGAGACAGGGAAAGAGAGAGACAAGGAGAGAGATGAGAGCGACAAGGAGAAGGGGGAGAGATAGGGAGAGTGAAATAGGGAGAGCGAGACAGAGAGAGACAAGGAGAAAGAGACAGCGAGACAGAGAGAGACAGCGAGAACGAGAGAAAGAGAGATATAGAAAGAGGGAGCGAAACAGAGAGAGAGAGAGAGAGAGAGAGAAAGAGAGACAGTGAGAATGAGACAGAAAGAGAGAGTGAGAGAGACAGAGAGAAAATGTGAATGAAAGAGGGAGAGAGAGAATGAAAGAGAGAAAATGGAGAGCGTGAAAGAGAGAAATAGACAGTGAGAGACGGAGAGAGACATGGACACTAAGAGAGGGAGAGAGACATGAGAGAGACGGGAGAGGGAGTTATACAATTAGAGAGGGAGAGAAACAGAGAGAGAGAGAGTGAGGGGAAACCAAGAGAGACAGAGAGAAAGAGAGAGACAGAGAGGAGGAGTGAGAGTGTGCAAAGAGAGGGATAAGCGGGTATACAGAGAGGGAGAGAGAGAGATAGAGAGGGAGAGAAATAATGAGAGATAAATAATGAGAGAGAGAGAGAGAGAGAGAGAGAGAGAGAGAGAGAGAGAGAGAGATTTTCAGGCTTCTTTCATTCTTCGCCTCCTACGTCTTCTTCTTCCTCTTATTCTTGTCTTTCTTAGTCGTTCTTCTTCTTACACCTCTTTGCTCTGTAGTTCCTTCTCATATTTCCTCTCTCTGTCTCTCTCCCACACTCCCTCCCACACTCCTCACTCTTTCCCCTCTCTCCTCCTCACCCTCTCTCCCACTTGCCCCATTTCTCTGCCTCTCTCCCTCTCTCGTCTCAAAACCTTCCTTGGATCTGTGAAGTGTGAGAACCATCACAATGTATATGCCTGAACCTGATGCCCCCCCCCCCATGACACGATAAACGTAACCTCTTAACGATTACACAAACTATACCAATAATTTTCCACCACACAATGCTTATTTCTTTATATCCATTTCTCCTTCATCTGTATTATATTCTTTCTCTCCATCTCTTCTTCATCTTTATTATATTATTTCTCTCCATCTCTCTCTGATTTTATTATATTCTTTCCCTGCCTGTTACAACTCCCTGATTATTCCTCGCACGTCAAATTCTCAGTTGGAAGTGACAAACAAACTGCCGTAACATTCCCATTTCATGAAAGATTTCGTCTTCGACTCCACAACACAAAACAATTCCTTATCCACGTCGTTTCACTTGTTTGAATAACCCTAACGGACTAGTCGGCCGTCGCTCCGCATGCGGGCAAAGACCGGGAGAAAATTGCAACCATGAGGTCAAAGCAAGATTAAAATTGTCACCCCTATAACCAGTCACGTGGTTGGACTCCATCGTTCCCAGCAGACGATCAGGTCAGCCAATCAAGTTTCGATAATTACTATCGGCGTCTGGGCAACCAACCAATCAGATTACTTGCTTTGTAAACGTCCATTTTGAGTGAAATGACGAGAACATGGCGGATGGATTTGTGTTGTTTCCTTTCCACCGTTTTGTTTGAAGATCGTTGAGTTTTATTGCCTTTCAGATGCATTTCGCATTTCGTCGCCATAAAATCTGTCTTCTTCTTGTTTTCTTTATTTATGTTCTGGAAGTTCTAATTTCGGGAAGATTTTGTTCTCCGTCTGCAGAACATTAGTTGTCTGTTGCCATAAATTATGAATTCCTCTTTTTCCTGCTCCCGTTTCTCATCTTTCTCCTCCTCCTCCTCCTCCTCCTCCTCCTCCTCTTCACCGTCTTCGCCTATTTCTTTCCCATCTACTAAGTTTTCTCCCCTCTTACTTCTACTTCTCCTCTTTTTATTTGCTTCCTTCTACTTCTTATTTCTCTTCCTCTGCCTGCCTGCCTGCCTGCCTGTTTTTGTATCTTCATATATACACGAAATAATAATAATAAAATAATACACGAGATGTACATTAGATGAAAGAACTTTGAGAATTAATTCCTGGTGGGAGGGGAATTCCCATCCTTTGAATGCGGCATGTTCCGAAGATAAGGCGAGTGGTGTGGTTGTTAGAGCAAGATTGTGAGGCTGAGACGTATATGCCTGCTTCGCCTTGTGGTGGGGGGGGGGGGGGAGGGCGACTGGTTAGACAGTCTCCTAAAGAAAGTCTGCTATACTTGATGGGGACATTCCTATGCCTCTTCGAACAAGAATAGGTGATGTGCTCAGTGTGGCGTAGGCTCCCTTTATTTCCCAATATATTTCCTTGCTCACATTTTAGGCGGAGTCAAACTTGATGCCGTTGTCAATTTTAAAAACCCGCCTCGATGAGGTTTAGAGAATATGGCCACCGAACCATTTGAGGTGCGTCTAGCGGCCACACTAACGCCCCTCCCTATCTATATATATATAGAAACACAAAATTCTATAATATGTACATCTGCATACGAAAGGGTGGCGGGGGGGGGGGGGGATTTTAATGCAAACCTTAAATGTATTATTCTTCGATGTAATCATCACTGCGTTCAATGAAAGTCCTCCAGCGCCGATAAAGTGCTGGGATTAATATGGGAAAAGAATTATCTTCATCGCGTGTGTAACCACTCATGCACCACCTACTGTACCTCTTTTTCGGACCGAGACATTATGAAACTTACTACTCCACTCATACACTTGCTGGACTGATAGACATGCATCCTCATACTGGACCTTCATTCGCCGATGAATTTCTATGGGTTTCACCCCTTCACTGATCAACAAACATATAACATAACGCAGCTCCTCCTTGGTGAATGTCAAAAGTGGGGCGGCCATTTTTAATCTTTCATTATGACGTCATCATTTTCTCCTGCACCGTGACGTTACGTGTTTAACCAATATTGACAGGTTACAAGACCAAACCCGACACCCCACATTGTGCCAACGGTTTGGGGCAGAGCAGTGCAATTGGGAGGTACAAGCCTTATGATGGTGCGAGGAAATGCAACCTAAAGACTAAATGTCATGGCAGGGCAGACCAGGTCCTAAGACATGGTTGGCAACTGGTCTAGGATGGAAACTCTGAGAAGTGGACAGTTAGAGCATTGCTTTGCTGATCCGGTAGCTTTTGCACCTTGTCTTGCTCCAGATGTATTGGTTGTACCTGTCCTCTGGACTAAACTAGGCAGGCTGAGAGAGGGATCATGCTGCATGGGCAACATATGGTCTCTACATTCAGCCCTGGCTTTGTGTTATGGAGAGGTACAACTCCATTTTAGAAACTATCGTCTGTCAAGACGGCAAGGTGCCAGATAAGTTTACCATTGCTTTCTGAAATAGATGTCAACCCGTTTAAGTCCAACTGACCGATGAGTGGCTGAAATAACTGCCTTGCTAACAGCGAACAGGACTTTAAAGCATGAGCGCGATAAACGTCTCGGTCACGCGAACATCATAATGGTAATAATAATAATAATAATAATAATAATAAATAATAATAACAAAATAATGATATCAATAAAATAATAATGACAATAATAACAATAATAATATCAATAATAGTAATAATAATAATATCAATAAAATAATCATGACAATAATAGTAATAATAATAATAATAGTAATATTATCAAAGAAATAATAGTAATAATAATAATAATAATAATAATAATATGAATATAATAATAATAATAATAATAATAACAATAATAGTAATAATAGTAAGACTTATAATAGTAATAATAATAATAATCGTAATTGTTTTGTTGCATATCCTATTTACAGGACATTGCAGTCAACACCAGCATTTTCCAGCTGCTGTTGATGTCTTGGCAAGTTTTACGTTCAGTAGTTTGCCATTGCCTTCTGTACGACCGGCTCACATACCTTTCCGTAAGAATCTAAAGTGACGCGATCCGCTGCCGAATCTCACGCAGCTGCGTTTCGTACGTGGGTATACGGGATTACGAACAGAGTTCTTAATCCCTTCCCCAGGTTGACCGGCAATAATGATTATTAAAAAAAAAAATGTTTGCATATCCTTTACAGGACATCGCTGTCAACATCAGCATCTTTCAGCTGATTGTTGATTTCTTGGCAAGATTACCGCAGTAGTTTGCCATTGCCTTCTGAGTGGTCGGCTCACATACCCCGTAAGTTACCGACGCGATTCGAACCACTGCTGATTCTTACCGTCGTCACGTTACTTGCGAGAGTATACGAGATTACGGATAAAAGTCGCTAACCTCTTGGCCAGGAAGGCGGCAATAATGATTATAGTAATAACAAAATCAACATAGCCAACATACAATGCAGTGTGACAGCACATACATTTAAGACACGTGAAACATGACACATCAACCAGCTGTCTCACTTCTTGACATCCACAAATCCGAGCGACCTTGCTATCTGCCATCGAGATTTCATAGATTGACCTCAATTGATGACGTTTCTTGCTCGGGATTAATTTGTTGTACGGGGCTTAATCTCGCGGTAAATGATTTGTGGATGTAATTGCTCGCGGTAATCAAGATTGAGTTATCTTGGACATAAATAGATAAATTGATAACATCGGATTACCAATAATTCAACGAATTAATGGGGATATTGCGATAGATAGTAGAAAGAAATTGGATATTCATAACCGTTGAATAAAAATTTATTATTCAATAAAAGAGGGGTGTAATGCAAGTGAAAGAAAATTGGCAGTGAGTAGATTAATAAATATATACGTTAATAAGTCACTGTCATTGAATATAAGAAAGAGAGCGCTGAAATCCTATAAAGAACCTGTCTTGCTGTATGGTAGTAAATCATGGAGCGTTAATGAACCAATTAGGAAAAGCGTAGAAGCAACAGAGATGTGGTTACTGAGACGAATGTTGGGATTACCTTGAGCTGCCAGAATAACTAACGATTGCCTGAAAGAGGTTAATGAAACTAGAAAATTATATACAACAATAAGAAAGAGACAAACAGCTTTCTTTGGTCATGTGATGAGAAGGGAGGCATTGGAAAACATCGTGACAACTGGAAAGATTAACGGGGAAAAAAGCAGAGGCAGACAAAGAGAAATGATGCTGGATGGGCTGAGACGGTGACATGGAGGAATATCATCAGCAGAGTTGATCCAGGACACCGAGGACTTAGATCTGTGGAGAGTCTTGAAAGCCTACGCCAGCTGGCAGGGCACATGCTGATGCTGTTGATGATGATGATGATGATGATGATGATGATGATGATGATGATGATGATGATGATGATGATGATGATAAGTTAATGCAGAACCCATACACGTAAAAGCTAGTGTCATTGAGTAGCTGACCGGCAGTAGCAACTTGTCAGGGATGGCGCACTTTGTGAATGAGCCTAAATATTTGACGTCACTGTGTGATTTTACAGTTGACGCATTCGAAAGGATCAGAGCGTTCGTTCTGAATCTTCCATTGCGCTGATGACAAGGCTATGAGATTCATGCCCTAATCCGATCAGTGTTAAATCAGGGCCATATGATGCTGGAGCCGTATTGCACAGACCAGTCGACATAGGTTTAGTGATGTGGGCAACATCTCACAGGTAGCATTTACTTCCAAAAACATTCCCTGATACCTATGTCAGGCCTGGCTCACATGGTAATATCCATAGGACTTGAACCCACGATAAACGAGTCGGCATGCTATTGTCTAGTCATTAAGCTACCACGACTCATCTTTAAGATGTAAGGCTCCGTATATTTTATTTGTATTTTGAGTTGAGTTGAGTTAAGTAAAGTTGAGTTGAGTTGAGGTAAGTTGAGATGGGCTAAGTTGAGTTGAGTTAAGCTGTGTTGAGCTAAGTTGAGTTGATTTAAGTTGAGTTGAGTTAAGCTGAGTTGAGCTAAGTTGAGTTGAGTTAAGTTGAGTTAAGTTAAGTTGAATTGAGCTGAGTTAAGCTGAATTGAGTTAAGTTTAGCTGAGCTAAGCTGAGTTGAGTTAAGTTGAATTGAGCTAAGTTGAGTTGAACTAAGTTGAGTTGAACTAAGTTGAACTGAATTAAGTTGAGTTGAGTTGAATTAAGTTGAGTTGAGCTAAGTTGAGTTGAGTTGAGTTGAGCTAATAACCGACGTCACTGCATTCAGGACATTCCAACAAGCGCTCTGTCGCCTCGTTCAAAAGTCAGTGAAGAATCATACTACTAATTGTTCGAACTGCCATATGATTGAAAGTTCTCCTGTCTTCGCTCTCAATTTTGAGATTCTTCCAGAGCTCCTGCCGATCCCCCGCCACATCATTCTCTCCACATAAGGGTTCTCAGTCTGTTCTACCGCCTTCTTCACCTGGTCCCACAGTATTATGAGTGAATATCCCACATTTACTGTTATACATTCTGAGTTTCCACTTCTGTTCGGGGTTCCCTGGACTTGGAAGTTCTTGAAACCCCAGGGTTATTATCTTTAGGTCAGCTTGGCCGAATGGATAAGAACTTTAGCTCTTAAACTTCCTGTGTGCTGACTGATGCCAAGATAGCGTCTTCACCCCTTACACAGTTGGACTAAAATGTTGACTTCTCGTCCTTGACATGGGGACGTAAATTACAAGTACCTGAGAAGTCGGAGTGAGTTCGCCTGATAGTGAAGGACACTGATAAACGGGAATGCGAATTCACACCCACAAAAAAATCAGTCCAATGCCTTAGGAATAGTAGCACGTGTATGGACTACGCTTAAGTTCAAACCGAGCGAACGAAACATCAATATACATCACTATAATTGTGCCAGGCCTCGGCTGCCCAACAACGGCTCTTCTTAGAGCTAGCAAACTGACCGCAAGCCAAAAGCCACGAAAAACTCGCGTGTTTGTAATCTCCGTGTAAATAGCAGCGATCATTAATGGCACGAAGAATGTGGATGCTGGGAGCATATTCTCCTGGTCATGTGACTAATGACAGGGGGGAGATCACGTGATGATTTATAGGCTTGAGGTGCTGATTTCGGCCCAAAAAAAGTATCAAAGTGCGTAATGGCGGTCCAAGATGGCGGAGAGTGTGGCGTGGTAGATTTGTATCGTGTGCTTGTGTATAGCGTTTTATTGTTCTTATCCTTGGTGTTCTTGTCGTTTGTGCGTGCAGCTATTCTTATCCTTCTTCTTGCCCTTGTCCTCCTCATCCTTGTTGTTGTTGTTGCTGCTGTTGTTTGCTGATATTGTTGTTGTTGCAGTTGTTATTGTTGTTGCTTTCGTTGTTGTTGTTGTTGTTGTTGTTGTTGTTGTTGTTGTTGTTGTTGTTGTTGTTGTTGTTGTTCTTCTTCTTCTTCTTCTTCTTCTTCTTCTTCTTCTTCTTCTTCTTCTTCTTCTTCTTCTTCTTCTTCTTCTTCTTCTTCTTCTTCTTTCTTCTTCTTCTTCTTCTTCTTCTTCTTCTTCTTCTTCTTCTTCTTCTTCTTCTCCCATTTCCTTCCTCTAACTTCTCTCTCCCGTTCCCTTTTTCTCTTTCTTATCCTCCTCTTTCACACCCACTCCCTCTCCCTCGTCCTCCCTCCCTCCTCTTTGTTTATATATATATATATATATATATATATATATATATATATATATATATATATATATATATATATATATAGCGCGGATCTGCTGCTATTTCTCCTACTCCTCCAACTCAGAGAACCTCTACACGTTTGTAGCTCGCGAACCGACATCTGAGCTCTGAACAACAGTGAGCATGACCTAGTATTACATCGGGGAAGCAAACAGAAAATGTTGAGAATTTCGGGATCTGTCCCGGCGATAACTTTCCTCATTGTCAGGTATCGATTCGCATTCATAGAGAGCGTGAAGAAAGAACTGATGGTGTGTTTATTGTAGGCTGTTTCTGGGGGAGTGTCAACTTCCGGCTATTTTGTCCATAAATATTTTGTCTTGAGGCTATATATCTTGGTAAGATATACGAAAACTATTGATAAAGAGGAAGAGCAAGTGAAAGTAGAAGAGGTAGAATAAACAGGAGGTGGGAGAGGGTAAAATATAATAATAATAATAATAATAATAATAATAATAACAATAATAATAATAATAATAATAAAAATACGAAGACGACGACGCGAAAGAAGAAGAAGAAGGGGCGGGAGAAGAAGAAGAAGAAGAAGAAGAAGAAGAAGAAAAGTAGTATTAGTAGTAGTAGTAGTAGTAGTAGTAGTAGTAGTAGTAGTAGTAGTAGTAGTAGTAGTAGTAGTAGTAGTAGTAGTAGTAGTAGTAGTAGTTGAAGTAGTAGTTGAAGTAGTAGTTGAAGTAGTAGAAGAAGAAGAAGAAGCATGAAATTGTAACATCAATTCTCCGAATCTCTCTTAAGCAGCTCACCACACGTTATATACTCTGTGAATGCTATACTTCCCCAACTTCTTGTGTCCAAGTCATTACATTAACCCCTTCTCTCTTATGGTGTTATTTCCCTAATTCATGTATATCCAACCAACGTCTTTCGTTTTACAACCACTATTAGTAAAATATAGAGTTAATGCCATGCCCACCTCAGAGACAAAGAGTTAAACCCGTCCCCTAACCCTGTGAATAAAACGTCAATTTGTGACCAGACAGTGAAACGTCCGAAGTTGACGTCCGTTATTTACCTCCCCTCGGGCATGTTTATCAATGCTAACGGAAGCTCTCAGATGTGACCGTCAGACTCGTTTCCGCATTTGGCCTCGAGACAACAGATCGGAGGACATCAATAGTTTCAGCTTTCTAAAAATTAACTTAACAGAGGGATAGCCTTACTGAACCCTATCTGTCGCACTCAAGTCTCGTTTCGTATCGACCTACTGTGCCCTAAGTTTTTCTGTTCTTGTTCTGCTGGATGTGAACACATGCGTTGTCGATACGCGTGTTACTACTTCTTGTGCACAGGACTGATGTTTGCGTGTGGATTAGCTATCCCTGTTACTAGTGTCCCTCGCCACCAGGTGAACCCATTCCGACTTCTGAGGTACTTGTAAGTTGCGTCCCCAGGTCAAGAACGAGAAGTAAACGTTTTAGTCCAACTAACAGTTGTAGTGGTTGAAATCGCTACCTCGACATCAGCACAATGGATATTTAAGAACGAGCCCTCTTACCCATTCGGCCATGCGGACCTACGACCGAATCATTTGATCTTCTGTCTTTCAATAAATGTGACACAAGGTGTTCATTCAACCCACGGTCTCTCTGATATCATTTCTTATTCGGTCTCGGACAATTAAGTTGGCAGCTCTGCTCAAGCGTCTTATCTCACAGGTGTTGATTTTGCGTATATTATAGATAATGTCCAAGTTTGACGTTGGTAACATAGGACTGGTGTGAATATGCTACAGGGTGTATTCTTAATGACTGTGCAGTGTTTGAAAATATTGCCGGTCCAAGTTTTGTGCTCGATGTGTGCACAGGACTGATGTTTGCGTGTGGATTAGCTATCCCTGTTACTAATGTCCCTATTATGTTGCATGAACTTTATAGGGGATGAATACAAAACTTGGACCGGCAATATTCTCAAACACTGCACAGTAATTAAAAATACACCATATATTTATTATTTGTCGTTTTGCGGACATGGGTATATTTGGTTGTTGCAAAATAGATATACATCATACAACAATGGTGCATGCCTTTGCAGGACGTTATGATTTTCAAGGCAATTTTACGTTCAACAGTTTGCTATCTGTAGCGAAGGTGTTACGAACACAATTAGTATTCTTCTACTTCTTCTGCGTTCATCCGGAGTTTTTTTTCGGACGTGATTGCGTTGTGCCCGTTTACAGCAGAGCTGCGTTCTTGCGCCGTTAGGCCGACACATCCGACTTCTGCGGGCATTTGTTCACCGGGTTAACCTTCCCGGGGCAATTAGTAATCCTACATACGGCGTTTGAAACACAGCTGCAGGCGATTTGGCAGTAGACGGTCTTGCGGTGGTTTCCATACAAAGGTATGAGTGCCGGTCGTTCAGAAAGCAAAGGAAAACTACTGAAAGCAAACTTGCCCAGAAATCACAAACAGCCAAATAATGTTGGAGTTGACTGCGACATCCAAAAAAGAATATGCACCTAACTAGATTGTCATTGATGTCTGATCGAGACGTCAGCTAAAAGCTTCAAGGGTTTAAAAGACTTCATTGGACCAGTCATTGTCATTGCGGTCTGAACGAGAGGTCAGCTAAAAGCCTCGAGGGTTTAAAAGACTTCATTACACCAGCCAGCATGGCCGAATGTATAAGGACGCTTGCTATTAAACATACTGTGCGCTGATGCCGAAAGTGTCATCACACAAAGCACGAACTCCGTAGCCCCAGGCACGTCCCTCAGTGTCTCCTAGAAAATGGCCCTCGTGAACAGAACGACATAGCCCGGAATCGAAACCATAGTCTCATAGCTGGAGGCAGGGGTATATCCATTCCGCCACGAGGACTCTTAGGTGCCTGGGTTAGGGGCACGCTGTGTGTTTGTTGGGGGTCCGCAGCGAGGTGGTTGGGGGGACCGCGGAGTTAGTTGGGGGGGGGGGGACCGCGGTGAGTTGGTTGGGGGACCGCAGTGAATTGGTCGAGGGCTTGCGGCGAGAGTTGGTTGGGGGGCCTGTGGTGAGTTGGTTCGGGGCCCTGGTGAGTTGGTTGAGGGCCGGAGGTGAGTTGGTTGGGGGTCTGCGGTAAGTTGGTTGGGGCCTGTGGTGAGTTGGTTGCTAGACCCCGGTGAGTTGGTTGGGGAGGGGGGATGTTGCGAGTTGGTTGGGGGTATGTGGTGAGTTGTTTACGGGCATGTGATGAGTTAGTTGGGAGACCACAGTGAGTTGGTTGGGGGGTTGTGGTGAGTTGGTTGGGGACCTGAGGTGAGCTGGTTGGGGGGTTGTGATGAGTTGGTTGAGGGCCGGAGGTGAGTTAGTTGGGGGTCTGAGATGAGTTGATTGGAGGCCTGTGGTGAGCTGGTTGGGGAGCTGAGATGAGTTGGTTGGGGGCCTGTGGTGAGTTGTTTGGGGGCCTGTGGTGAGTTAGTTGGGGGTCTGAGGTGAGTTGATTGGAGGCCTGTGGTGAGCTGAGATGAGTTGGTTGGGGGTCTGTGGTGAGTTGTTTGGGGGCCTGTGGTGAGTTAGTTGGGGGTCTGAGGTGAGTTGATTGGAGGCCTGTGGTGAGCTGGTTGAGTTGGTTGGGGGTCTGTGGTGAGTTGTTTGGGGGCCTGTGGTGAGTTAGTTGGGGGTCTGAGGTGAGTTGATTGGAGGCCTGTGGTGAGCTGGTTGAGTTGGTTGGGGGCCTGTGGCGAGTTGGTTGGGGGGGGGGGCCTATAGTGAGGTGGATAGGGGCCTGTGGTGAGGTGGTTGGGGGTCTGTGGTGAGTTGGTTGGTGTCACAAATATGATTTAAAAGTTATTAATATGGTAGCAGACATGTTGTTTGATATATCAAATTAAAAAGGATTACATAGAGAAAACTACTGTATATAAGCTCATGGCAGATAAGGGAAGTCTTTTAGGACAATCAATCATTTTATGGCACTGAAGTAATCAAACAAAATAGTCATCTGAAGTTTCATTTCACATCAGATATCGTTTGAATACGTGATACACTGCGCCCACCCTCAGCCCCACACCCCCGGCTACCAGCAACAAAGAGAAGAAAGAAAGAAGAGAAGACGTGTCCAGAGAAGTAACTTCAGATCAGAAGTGGGCTGGGAGAAATCAGAGAAAGTGAAAACACCAGACGACTCTCTGTTTGCTATTTGATGATAAAATAGGTCGGACATAAAGTGCCAGGGAAAATATTTATCTTGTTGGCGAACGTTGGTACAGCTTTTATGTAATCTTAGGTCGATTGCATTAATTAATCACTTAATTGGGAGGTTCCAATTCTTCACTGACGTGCTCAAAATCTCGTTCTTAGAGTAGTCACTCACAATATAAATCTTATAGTGCATACTCAAAATCTAACATTGAGACAACTAACTAAAATATCTTACGCTTATAGTACATACACACTAGCTAACACGTAGAGTACACACTTTACTCAAAATCTAACGCTTATAGTACATACTAAAAATCTAACACGCAGAGTACATCATAATCCTTATCATCAAGTGCCATGCCAGCCGGCATCGGCGTTCAGTGCTCACCACATACTTCGGTCTTTGGTGTTCTGATCAACTCTGCTGCTGATATTCCTCCATGCCACCGTCTCAATCCACCCAGCATCATTTCTCTTGGTGGTACTCTGCCCCTCTTCGCCTCGATCTTTCCAGTCGATCAGTCCAGTAGAGTACATACTTTATTCAAAATCCAACGCTTATAGTACATACTCACAATCTAACGCTTAGAGTACATATGCGAAATATAACTATTAGAGTGCATATTCAAAATGAAACACTTAAAGTACACACTCTTCTCAAAATCTAACGTTTAGCTTACATACTAAAAATCTAACGCTTATAGCATATACGCAAATTCTAACACTTAAAGTACACTATACTCAAAATCTAACGCTTAAAGTACGCGCTACTCAATATCTAACTCTTAAAGTACACTCTATTCACAATCTAACGCTTAAAGAACATCCTTCTTAAAATCTTACGCTTAAAGTACACTCTACTCAAAATCTAACGCCTAAAGTGCACTCTACTTAAAATCATACGCGTAAAGTACACTCTACTCAAACACACTTAAAGTACATTCTACTCAAAATCTGACTGTTAAAATAGACTCTACTCAAAATCTAACGTTTAAAATACACTCTACTCAAAATCTAACGCTTAAAGTACACTCTACTCAAAATCTAACGATTAACGTACAATCTACCCAAAATCTAACGCTTAAAGTACACTCTACTCAGAATCTAACGTTTAAAGTACACTCTACTCAAACTCTAACACTTAAAGAATACTCTACTCAAAATCTAACTGTTAAAGTACACTCTACTAAAAAAAAAAAAAAAACATCTAACGTTTAAAGTACACTCTACTCAAAATCTTTCGTGGCTCCGACATTTCTCCCCCATGTACTTATCCGTGTCCAGTTTTTCACCATCTTCCACTCGTACATTCTCCAATGTACTTAACCGTGACCTGTATTTCACCATCTCCTACTCGGACATTCTCCCATGTACTTATCTGTGTCCGGTATTTCACCATCTCCCACCCGGTCATTGTTTTCCCTCGCTCCGACATCTCTCCCCCGTGACAGCGGAATCCGGCACAAATTACGTGCACGGTCGAGCAGCAAACACGTCCCGTGGTATTCTCTCGTTTATCTTGTCAACGAAGCCTGAAAACTCACACATTTCATTCCCACAAGTACCCTCAACACCCAAGCGTGTATTTTCTTTGTTTTCTGTCCATTTCCCCTGTTTTTGTCTTCTATTTTTGTCTGTTTCACACTTGATTTGGCTGCATACTTTAGCCGAGCTGTGTTTAAAAAAAAAAAAACATTTTGCGAAGATGATCACTTGAGTAACAGAAATACCACAAATTCAGTTGTGTCATCGTTGGAATATGTAGCTATTTAGTTGTTTAACATTTTAAAGATTTACTTGTTTAACTGTTTACTCATGTGGTGTTGTTTGCGTCATGGTTTAATGTTTAAATCTTTACATTATTTTTATCTTATATTTTTGTCTGTTTCACATTAGATTTGGCTACATACTTTAACCAAAAAGTGTTTTTAATATCTGCGAAGTTAATTTTTTTGAGTAATATAAGTATCACAAGTTCAGTTGTTTGTTTATGTATGTACGTGTTTACTTTCTTGAGCGTTTTGCTGTTTACTTGTTGACTTGCTTCATTGTTTACCTGTTTATTAGTTTAACGTTGAATTGCTTAACTCTTTGCTTGTGTAATCGTGTAATTCCATGTTTGTCTGATTGTGTAACCGTTTAATTGATTAGATCTGTATTTGTCTAATACTTTGCAGATTTAATTGCTTATCTAATTAATTCTTTAGCTGTTTAGCTCCTAACTTCTTTATCAGTCCCCGTAACTTCCAAAGTTATATTTTTCATTGTTTTCTGGCCATTTGCTCTGATTCTATCTTATATTTTTGTCTGTTTCACAATAGATTTGGCTGCGCACTTTAACCAAGAAGTGGTTTTAACGTCTTTGTCGGATAAATAGTTGATGGCTCAACCCCAAAGAGATCAAGGATCCAGAGTTCCTCTTTCTCAATGTGATCCTGCCCGTTAAAATTAATTTAGCTGTTACTGGCTCAATGATTTGAGACCATTAAATAGAGTTTTGGAGAACCAAGGAATACCTCAAGGAAAAATGAAATTTTTTACTGAGTATCCCAAATGTCCCGAGGAATGGTTCCTTGCCTCTCCTCTACCAACTAAATAATTAATCTAGGGTAATTGCTTACAACAATTTTACTATGACAAGAGAACTCTCGTAAAGAGACCAAACCTGTAATTTTATCATTTATTATATACTAGCTGACCCGGCCCGGCTTCGCCCAGTCCCTGGAGGGGATCTATCTATCTATCAGTCTGTCTGTCTGTCCGCTTGTTTGTTTGTCTGTCTGTCTGACCCGGCCCGGCTTCACCCAGTCCCTGGTGGGGAGCATCTAATTTAATTCATATAAGTAGTCATATAAGCTCCCGTTCCCGACTATCTGTCTGTCTGTCTGTCTGTCTGACTCGGCCCGGCTTCACCCAGTCCCTGGTGGGGAGCATCTAATTTAATTCATATACGTAGTCATATAAGCTCCCGTTCCCGACTATCTGTCTGTCTGTCTGTCTGTCTGTCTGTCTGTCTGTCTGTCTGGCCCGGCTTCACCCAGTCCCTGGTGGGGAGCATCTCATTTAATTCATATAAGTAGTCATATAAGCTCCCGTTCCCGACTGTCTGTCTGTCTGTCTGTCTGTCTGTCTGTCTGTCTGTCTGTCTGTCTGTCTGTCTGTCTGTCTATCTATCTGACCCGGCGTGGCTTCGCCCAGCTCCTGACGCACAGTAATTTAAAAGAATGTCCTTCCACACACCATCCATTATTTTTAATGAAAACTGTTTTTAATCACCTACATGACTGTAGATAACGTCTTTAAGCATAAAAAGATGAGTTACAATGTTATGCATTATGCATTATTTTTATGAAAACTTTGAAAATGCCTTAAAGCTTATATCATTATTTATTATAACTCATATGCCTGTAAATAACTATAGGCAAAGAGTTTATAAATCTTTGAAAACGATGCAACAATATGACTATAAAGCATATAGAAATGTTATTAAAAGTTATGCCCCTTGAAATAACTTTTCTAGAGTTAAGTCCCCTTGCTATATAGAAATTATAATGGAAAATGAAATATTAAATTTTAGTAAGTAAGTAGCCAATTTTACACTAAAAAACTGTTACAGAAAGTTGCACAGGAATGAAAAGAAGACGTGTAGAAAATTTCATCTCAATCAGATTGACCGTTCGCGAACGCATAAAGAACGGACGGACACACATCGCCTTTTATAGATATAGATAATGGAACTATTGATTATACATGTAATAACATACAACAAACAATACAGTACAATTACAATATTATGGGCATATTAGTTTCTTAACTAAGTATCTATCTCCTGCTGTGCCACTGTATCATACATTGTCCTCAGTGTTATATCCGTTCTTAATTATAACGATTGGGCCTCTTCTGCTGGCCTAATCTTTGGACAGAACTGGGAACACCCTGGTTGGTTTCCCATCCTGTTATTGGATCTCGGTAACAGTCAGTGTAGAATATTCTTGAGTGTTCTTTATTGTTTTCCCTGGTGACTTATTATATTAGTATTGGCTCACTGATGTTCTTCACCTATACCTGAATAAAAGGACATGTGATACCTGTCCTCGAAAGGTGGTGAAAATTGGCAGGAAGATGTTGTGGAATAGTATTTGGCCTCACTATCTCAGCTGCATCACTCAGTTAAGTGGCTACTGCATTCAGTCAAGCTGCTACAACTACTTTCACTAAGTGCTGCATTCACAAAGTCAGGTCTGGATAATGACCACTACCTGCAATTTTAGCATCACATAATTCTAATGATATCATAAATATGACATTAGATATGAAATGTAAAAGCCTAAGAACACAACAAGTGAAAACAATAAAATGAATCTTGTTCTTAGAGAAAATAAACATAGAAGAAAGATGGTATTGGTGTTCTCAATTAGTTATCACCAACATAATTGTTTGCTCTCACTCCAATCTTCCACTATCAGGTGTTCAAGGTTTAACTAGCAGATGTGCAGTTTCATCTTCACCTATGCCTGTCTTCAGGTCTATAGTTTAAGTAATACCTTGAGTGATTTAAAATTTGACAATTATGTTGACCATTCTCTTCTGTACCTAGTTTTGTTCTCTACTTCATCTTTTCCTATTCAAGAAAAAGGGTCTCATACATTAAGGGCTTTTAAAATCAGTTCCCATTTCAATTAGTATTTGCTTATAAACAATATAAGCACATTATGGTATTATTCGTGTATAGCATTGAAGTGCATTCTTCTTCATTAAATGCTTCAAGTGAGAAGATTTCTTCCATTCTCATGGATGTGATATTTATTATCACCATCAACATCATCATGGTTTCCTTAATCATTGTAATTACAATCATTATCACTATTATCATGCATTATGATCTTAGAAATCATTACATCATTCTAACATTATCATCATAATCATTATTACATCATTTTTATTACATTACAGTCATCATCATCATCATCATCTTTGTAGTACATTATTATCATTACACTAGACCATATGTGTTAACGGGAGTGACATGAACTACAAAGTGGGATTTTGCTTAAATTACACACACAGATGCTGTAATATGCGTAATGTATGATATTGGTTGTGACGTGCTTAGCGCACAAAACTAGATGATAGTACCATGAATGATATTTTATACACAGTGTCGTTATGCGCCGGAGTGTACTAAATTATTATTTAGTTTATGGGTTACGCCGAAGCAGTTCTCTGGTGATAGTCCTGGCATTTCACATCAAGTTGCCGGCTATCCTGAGATTGACTGTTGGCTTATACTCCCTCTCTCTCAGCCTGTAACTTCACTCACTCACTCAAATTCCTCGTGCATCAGTCAACATATCCATCTTTGCATGTGGCGTCAACTCACCCATCTCAGACATCATTCATATGTATGGATGATCATTTCACTATCTATAGACACATTCATAGTGGTATGGGTGATCATATAGGAATCATTCATCACACATCCTTCATACTGGCATGTAAGGTGGGTGATTTCCCAATGATAACTTAAAATGTTTACCATCATTGATATCACAATGAAATATCTCCTTTCACAATTACTCATCAAACACATCATATCTGTAAGAATGACATCATGCCTATGTAGGTGCTTTACACAGAATACATTCACAGATTCAACAAGAATGACATTACAAGGGAATCTCATCCTTCAACCTAACTTATACTATTTCCTGGATATTTAGTCATGCATGCTGATGGGTTTTATCAAATGATACATTCACATCTGTTTAACAATGATGAACCACACATGACACAATCATGCTCTTCAATGACATAGACATGTGATCATTAGGCACACTTATGGACTTAATCCAGGATTTAGCAACATGAAAACCAGGAGTCATCTCATGCCCTCATCAAATACATACAATTTATGTGATATACTCAATCCATATTCAGGCATTATGAATCTTAACTATTCTACCATCCCGGTTGACTAAGTATTATTATTGTGTGGCACAAACATTACTTCCATATGTTTACAACATTGAAAATACATTTGACTCACCGCCTGGGTGCTTTACTCAACACACAAAATTATGATCCCTTTAGAATCTATTTGGTTCTCATGGGTTCATGAATTACAAGAAAACCATTTGTTTGTCCACGTGCTCATGTCAAAATTAAATCTACTGACTAATTACACATTACACTAATTTTTTTTAATCAGTGCTGGCACAGGCAAACTAGTTTTAAATTTTACCAGTAGACACATGTACCATATGTACTTACCACTGTACTAAGAATTCTGAGTTTCCTTAAGTCTTAAGTTACTCTAATTCATTGTAGATTGAGTTTCATGATTAAGAAATAATGTTTACAACATGGGTCTAATGTTTATACATTCACTAAATTGTTTACTTTGGGAGAAAATAAAATCCACTATTGTTATTCTTACTGAATAGTTTATCTATAAACTATAACCATTAATTATAATTAACTTCTTAAGAATTCACCACACGTGTTCACCAAGTCGACTTACCAACTCTTCTTCTGGGAAAAAGGACTCACAACTTATCTAAGAGTTAAATGAATTAAATATGGTGTTTACCTTATTTATCAGAATGACTTCCACATACTTCTGCGACCGGTTTCCAAGTCTGATTGCGATGTCTTTGTTGGCTGAGGCTTTCCTCCTCTTAGTAATCAAACTATGTTTTATTTTACTATTTGTTTGGGAGGGTGCTCTCACTCCAGCATCTGCCTCAGATCTTCCTGCCTCGTGTGTGTATGGGTTGGTGAAAAACAGGCTGTCTTCCGGATGCCCACTGCTATTTATGCGGTGCCTTTTCCGGTTCGCGTTTTTCATTGCCAATGGGTATATTAAATCTTGGATCTTACAATTGTGGAACAAACAATTCGGTTGCGGTGAGCTCCGATTTTGTCGTCCTGGAAATATTTAACGCGATGTTACGTTTGTGAAAATACAATATATCACAGTCTTCGAAGTTAATTTCTTGAGTAAAGAAAGAGCAGATGAGAAAGAGATGCTGGTTAAAGTTAGTTGCAAGACCGATACAGCACATCGCTTTCTGAACGACCGGCTCTCATATCATTATATGAGAACCAACGCAAGGCGGTCTGTTGCCAAGTCGTTAACAGCTGTATTTGGATCGCGGTATGCGGTATTACGAATTGTGTCCGTAACCCTTTTGCCACAGAGCGGGCTGGTGGTGCAGTTTAACCAGGTTAATGTTGCTGCTATGATTATTGCTGCTAATGTTGCTACGCCGGTCTCGCTGGTCCAGGTGTTACACGACTTTCTCCGTAACCCCGTATACTCTCGTGAGTAACGTGACGTGCGCGAGAATCGGTAGCGGTTCTCTCCGCGTGGGTAATTTAAGGGGTATGTGAGCCGGTCGCTCAGAAAGCAATGGCAAACTACTGAGAGTAATCTTGTCAAGAAATCAACAATCAGCTGAAAGATGCTGATGTTGACAGCGATTTCCTGTAAAGGATATGCGTTAAAAAAATGTTGCTACTATTATTATTGCTACTATTATTATTGCTGCTAATGTTGCTACTGTTATTATTGCTGCTAATGTTGTTGCTATTATTACGGCTGCTAATGTTGCTACTATTATTATTGCTGCTAATGTTGCAATATATAGAAAATATGGAAGGAATCAACATTGGGAGACGATACATCAATAACAATAGATATGCAGATGATACAGTCTTGATTGCTGACAATTAACCGGACCTGCAAAATTTAGTAGATGCGGTTGTTACACACAGTAAATATTAAGAATACACATATTATGGCTGTCACTGGGAAGAAGGAAATACCACAATGTGATATACGAGTAAATGGGCATGTGAATCGATACAGTTAACTCGGCACAGTCATAACATCCGATGGGAGACGCCTTGAAGAGATTAGAACAAGAATTGCCATTGCGAAGGTAGCCTTTTGCAAGATGAAAAACATACTGACCAATAAAAAGATATCAATTGAAACGAGAAAAAGAGTGTTGAAGTGCTACACAGAACCTGTACTTTTATATGGATGTGAAGTTTGGACAATAGCAGTCAAGCTGAAAAACAGCTATGGGTGTGGAAATGTAGTTTCTGAGGAAAATGCAAAGAATACCACGGACAGACAGAAAAACCAATGAACAAGTCCTTCAAGAAACAAATGAAGATCGTAAACTGATTAGAGTCATTAGACGTAGACAGTCAAAACTGTTTGGGCATGTTATGAGAAGAAATGAATTGGAGAATTTGGGGACAACTGGTAAGATCGAAGGGAAGAGACCAAGTGGAAGACCGAGAAATAAATACCTGGATGGCTTGGCCACGTGGCATGGTCGAGACAGGAACACGGACTTGATCCACGACTCTGGTGATCGAGTGAGATGGCAGAACATGACCTCCCACGCTTATCGGCATGGCACATGATGGATGGATGGAATGGTGCTACTATTATTATTACTACTAATGTGACGATTATTATTATTATTGCTGCTAATGTTATGATTATTATTATTATTGCTGCTAATGTTGCTACTATTGTTATTGCTGTTAATAATAAATTATCAATTAGCCAGCGACTGTGGTGAAGAAACAGTGAACGGGTTTCACAATTCCGGAAACCAGGATCGAATTCAGCAGCAAACGAAATGAAAGCAGATCGTCTTGCGTTGATGTTTAATAATGGTATGAACATGGGTCGTGTAGAAAGCAGGAGTGCGCTATTGATCGTAAAAATGCCTATACAATGTTACTCGTGGTCATGTTATAATCAATTTTACTGTCTACTTCTCGGTTGTGTGTGTGTGTGTGTGTGTGTGTGTGTGTGTGTGTGCGCGGGCGTGTGTGTGTGTGTGTGGTAGAAAATCACAAACAGACAAATAATGTGTGGGTTGATTGTGACGTCCTGTAATATCTTTAACTAACTAGTTAAACGGTTAGACAATCGGTCAAGTAACAATTTAAACGGTTAAACAATCGGACACGAACAGTTAAAGAATGAATCAAGGACAGACTCGACAGTTCAGTAAAGATCTAAAGAAATGGAGAAATTGCGAGTAACATAAAAACCTTTCCGAGTAAACATTTAAGCAATGACCAAGTGGCGAAGTCCTTACCCCTCATGCCTTGCTCTCCAAAGAGAAATGAAAGAGAGTGATAAAAGGGCAGAATGTTAGACGAGCCTGCGTGCCCAATTCTTAATCCTTTCAAAATAAAGTTTTGTTGTTGTTGTTGTTGTTGTTGTTGTTTTTGTTGTTGTTGCTAAGATTGTGAGGTCGATTCCGGGCTACGTCGTTCGACTTACGAGAATTTTCTCGGAGACACCTGCGGGATGTGGCTGGAGATACGGAGTTCGTGCTTTGTGTGACGCTTTCAGCAGGCCGCCTTGGGGAAAGCGACCGGAGCCATATGGGATAATACCCGATGCAATGAAGGCGATCCTCTTGAAATTTAAACCGTTAATTTATTTAGTGCAACAGTTCGTGTCGTAAATGTCCTTTCTGTGTGAGCCAGATGTCGACTGTTCATCTCCGTGCTTTGGATTCAACAGGCCTGTTTCCATGTCTTCTCACAACGTGTTTGTTAGGCATTATGTGACGGCTGCTGCATCGGAGGACTGAGCACACGAGGGAATGCCCAAAGTGCTATGACTTATTTCGAGATAACATACCCTACAAGACAAAGACTCAGCATTAGTGGTAACAATAGTAGTAGTAGCGATAGCAGTAGTGCTCGTTATAGTAGCAGTAGTTATAGTAGTAGGAGCAGCAGCAGCAGCAGCAGCAGCAGCAGCAGTAGTAGTAGTAGTAGTAGTAGTAGTAGTAGTAGTAGTAGTAGTAGTAGTAGTAGTAGTAGTAGTAGTAGTAGTAGTAGTAGTAGTAGTACAGGGTGTATTTTTAATGACTGTGCAGTTTTGGACAATATTACTGTTCCATTGATAAACTGTCTTACATATACTCCACAGTAGGTAAATACAAAACATAGAACCGCAATATTCTCAAATACTGCAGTCATTAAAATTACACCATATAGTAGTAGTAGTAGTAGTAGTAGTAGTAGTAGTAGTAGTAGTAGTAGTAGTAGTAGTAGTAGTAGTAGTAGTAGTAGTAGTAGTAGTATTATTAGTAGTGTACAATGTAGACCTAATAAGGCGATCTCACCTGTGACTAAAGAAATAGTTCTTCTTATAAGAATCTCCTCTTTTAAGAGTTCAAGCAAATAGCAATGCATTTACAACGTACGTTACAAAATTGTTCTTCACAAAAGAAATTCGCCACATCCGAGATCGCCTTATGCGGTTTGCACTGTAGTAGTAGTGGCGGCAGCAATTCCAGGTAATAGACCATTCGGCAGTCAATCGGTCACATGATTAATATGACTCCTGCCGACTTTCAATTTTAGACTTGGTCCCCTTGGAAAACCATGTCACTGGAATTTAAAAAAAAAACTCCACCCAGCCTCGATTGGGATGCCAAAACACGAGCACTGCGACCAAAGTACAGTTGTAAAAATAACAGAACATATGCACTTTCTATTCCCCCACGGAAAACATCTGTAAACATAAATAATATTAACAAAAATGCTTTCGAAAATATGAGTTGAAAAATATGAATGAATGACAGGTGAAATTGGGTCGACAGAAATAGGACATCCAGGGAATTACAGACAAGATAAAGATTGTTATTGCTTTTGTTATTATTATATTTATTGATTCATCGGCACTTGGAGACCGGTCGTTCCGCTAAATGCCAGGAATAATAATTCCGAGTGCATATTAAATGTGCTGTGTGACATCTACCGTAAACCCTCGCTTCTACGGCTACTGCTCATGGGGCACTCTTTTTTATACTGCATGCCGTATGGTGTTGGCGATCGTCTATTCACAGACTTCTTCTGCCCTGTGTGCTGCCAATCTTATTATATTCCATGCCGTGTGGCGTATGTGATCATGTCTGTCCACAGCCTTCTGTCTCATGTACTGCCAATAGTGTTATAGTCCATGCCGTGTGGCGTTTGTGATCATGTCTGTCCATAGTTTTCCATCTCGTGTACTGCTAGTATTCTTATAGTCTATGCCGGGTGGCGTTGGGGATCATGTCTGTCCACAACCTTCTGTTCTGTCTTGTGTAATGTCAATCTTTTTATAGTCCATGCCGAACGAATTTAGTGATCGTTTCTGTCCACAGCCTTCTATCTCGTGTACTGCCGGTCATTTCTGATACAGACATCCCTCTCCCCCCTCTTCCACTCAAATGTAGCATTTTGATGACAACTCCAGCTTTCCCCATCTTATGACATATCCAATGCATGTTAACAATCAGTTTCTGACGCGAGTAACTAGTTCTCTGTATGAGTTGACTTCTTTCAAGACATCCCCACAGCTCTTTCTGTTCTCATCATTCTTCTATGAAACCACATCTCACAACCGTCAGATAATTCCTCTGCTTGGACACAATGTCTGGTATTTCCACAAGGACCGTTCAAGTCCACCATGTTTTAACCAGGTGCTATTTGTAACTTCCCTTTACAGCTCTTCGTGCACAAGAAAGATTCTGGTGGAGGAATGGCTTAGGTACTGCGTCCACCTCAATCTATAGCATTTAACTTCCGGTGGCCGTGAAAGGAAGTCGCATGGAGGTGAATTATTATAACGGATCTGGGTTTCTAGACGGACCCGGTGTGAAATGAACCCAGTGTAAAATGGGTCTAGGAAATATCTTAGACAGTAAAGGCGGCCTCTGTGGTATTGACCCATCATCTCTGGACCGCCAACTGGTCTATACGAGTATGAGTCTATCGCCATATACCTAATGCACCTAACTCGCGTTGAATGGATCCATGATGTTACTCACTCAAGATGTAGACGACCTTCAGTTTACGAGGTCCAAATCCATGATGTGGACAACCTTCAGTTTACGAGTTCCAAATCCATGATGCAGACGACCTCCAGTTTACGAGATCCAAATCCATGATGTAGACGACCTCCAGTTTACGAGTTCCAATTCCATGATGTAGACGACCTTCAGTTTACGAGGTCAAAATCCATGATGTGGACGACCTCCAGTTCACGAGGTTCAAATCAAGATCTGTACTACTTCCAGTTTACGAGGTACAAATCAATATGTGGACTACCTACAGTTTACGAGGTTCAAATCAAGATGTGGACTACTTCCAGTTTACGAGGTACAAAACCATGATGTGGATGACCTGCAGTTTACGAGGTTGAAATCAAGATGTGTACTACTTCCAGTTTACGAGGTACAAATCAAGATGTGGACTATCTCCAGTGTACGAAGTGCTAATCAAGATTAGAACAATCTCCAGTTTACAAGGTACAAATCAAGATTAGGAGGGTCCCCAGTTTACGACAATTCAAGATTAGAACTATCTTTAGTTTACGAAGTACACATCAAGATTAGGACTATCACCAGTTTACGAAATACAAATTAAGCTTAGGACAGTCTCCAGTTTAGGAGGTAACAATTAAGATTAGGACAATCTCCCGTTTAAAAGGTACATATCAAGATTAAGGTGATCTCATTATTACAAGGTACAGATCCGGATTAAGACACTATCCAGTTTACTAAGTGAAGTACAAATCAAGATTAGGACAATCTTTAGTTTACGAGATACAAATAAGGATTAAGACAATCTCTAGCTTACGAGGTACAAATCAATATTAATACTATCTCCAGTGTACGAAGTATAAATCAAGCTTAAGACAATCGTCAGTGTAAGAGATGCAAATAAAGATTGGGAATAACTCTAGTTTACGAAGTAGAAATCAAGATGTGAACTATCTCCAGTTTACAAGGTTCGAATCTAGATGTGGACGACCTCCAGTTTACGAGTTACAAATCAAGAGTAAGACAATCTTCCGTTTACGGGGTACAAATTCACACGAAGACTACCTCCAGTTTACGAGGTTTAAATCAAAATGTTGACGACCTCCAGTTTACATGATACAAATCAAGATTGTGACAATCTCCTGTTTACGATGTACAAATGAAGATTAAGACAATCTCCAGTTTACGAGGTACAAATAAAGATTAGGACAATCTACAGTTTACAAAGCACAAATCAAACTTAGAACAATCTCCAGTTTACGAGGTACAAATCAAGATTAGGACTGTCTCCAGTTTACGAGGTACGAATTAAGATTAGGTCATTCTCCAGTTTACGAGGTAAAAATCAAGATTATAACAATTCCAGTTGACGAGGTACACATCAATATGTGAATTATCTCGTGTACATAATGTATAAATCACACGGCCCTAGCAGGTACTTGCTTCGGGACGCCCCCCCCCCCCACTTTTCCCAACCCCCTCTCAATCTCCCCCCCCCCCCATAACACCCCCGTCATAAAATAATACAGGAAGAGGAGTAGATACAAAGCAACTTACCTCCATGTAAACAGCAAACGGCATGACAATAACTGCGACCATGATGTCGGCGACGGCCAATGAGCAGATGAAGTAGTTTGTCACTGTCTTCAAACTCCGCTCCTTGATGACACTCATGACCACCAAGACGTTGCCAAAGACGGTCAGAAGAGGGATGATAATGAGGACTAAAGTCCAGAATCGGTACTCCTCGTCAAAGAGATTGGCCGCTGCTTGCGTTGAGGTGTCGTTTTCTTCCGGGTTGAAGAGATCCCAGGATTCGCAACTGGCGTTAGTCCTGTTAAAACACAGGGTATCCGTTTGGTTCCAGGCTAAGTCCCAGGAGGTGGGAAGTGGGTCAAGGTGGGACCCAAGGTGGTTGTGTTGGAGTGGGTGGAGCATGGAGCCTTGGCCGCTGCCCAGGTTCAGCAGGTGTGTGTTTGGCGATGGCAATGAGGGTAATGAGGAGGATGAAGAGGGCAATGATTGGATGGAGTTGTCACGTGTGGGAAAATGATGTGCGGGGGAATGGGCGGAGCTTAATGGTGACCCCTTGTGACGTGGGTGACCTGGTCCAACGTGTGACCAGGGTGATTGTGGCAGCCTGTGATGAGAAGACGCGATGTGGTGCTCGTCGTTTTTGGAAAGAATGGATGATAATGTTACAGGTGACGACGATGGTGATGGCGAAATCGAAGGCGTTGATGGCTGAATCACAGACTTCCTTGGTGAGTATACATCTAGTTGTGAAAAAGTGTCTCCTGTTCCCTCATCTTTCCATTTCTTGTCATCTCCTTCAGAGTCACTTCCATAGATGTCTTGGCGAGTCGGCAGCCTGTTTATCCAGACCTTGGAGTCGGGAGTTGTTGCAGCATCTGTCGCCTCTCCCGAAGGCAACGACGACGTGTCCTGATGATGATGGCGGTGATGGTAGTTTGGGTGGCCGTCGGGCCCACCGATGTAAAGCCCCTTGCCAACATCCTGGTTGTTGGCGAACAGGCGCCTGAGGCTGTGGCGAATAAGCTGCCTGTGACCTTTGTGATTCCTGGAAACTGCCATTTTGGCACTAGACAACTAGGACGACTATCCAAGCATGGGAAGTCAAATACACCTGACCACTTCACGCCGATAAAATATTACAGGTCATTTTTTAAAATAAATAACGCAGTTAATTACTGTTCTTTAATTGCTAATTATTATCTGTATATTTATGTTTCCTTAATGTTATTTCCTAACTTTGTCTTACACAGGTTAATTATATTCCCTGTATGAAACTGTACGCAATTCTGAATACTTTCCTTATATCTTAACTTTCCCTAATAATTTACTTGTTCCTCTAAATTTATTTGTCTCTGACAATTTGTTTGACCCTAGTAATTTATATTTCCACTGCATGTAAGATCCTCACTTAGCTTAACTCTGTCACAGAATTTACAGAGTTATCTTTCTGTGGTGAATAATTGTCTTTGTTGAGTTATTTTTCCTTAGTGATTATTGTTTCTGTTTGAGTATTTTCCCCTAGTGATTAATATTCCTTGCTGAGTTATCTTTCCGTGGGGATTAATGTTCCTTGTTGAGTTATCCCTTTGCGACTGTCTTCCCTTCTTATTGTAAATGCCTAACATGTATTTGTCTCACGGAATATTATCTTTTCTTAAGTTGATTATTTCTTATCGCTATTAATTTCCGTCGAAATCGTTTGTTAACCCCTCTCTCTCATTTGCTACTGCAGTTGTTTTATCATTTGTTACGAATTTCCCTTTCGGTTGTTGATTGCTATTGATGCACCCCCGTCATTGATTTTCCCCTTCATGATCAAGTTCACTGTATGATTTCTATTTCCTAAATTAGTCTAAAAACATTACTAATTTACATTTCTACCTTTTTGCCCAAATAATTTAGTTCACAAATAATTAATACATAAGGGAAATAACCCTAATGAACAAGACGCATTCTCTCCCTTGTCTACGTAAAAAAAAACAACATAGAAGTTATCAAAAAAGTTATATAACTAATAATATATTTATATAGCTATCTCAAATTACATCAATAACGTCCCGAAGTAGTACGCCTGTCAAGCTATTCAAAGCCGCAACAGCTACTCGCATCCAAGTTTTCCAAAGTGTAATTCGCTGTTTTCAAAGTTCTTACTTATCTAATTCAGTAGAGTACAGTTTACAAGGCAGTCGTTTAATTCGCTGACAGTATGGTATTTTTCACTTGTTATAAGAATGTGTATCAGTTACGTCTAAACATTTTACTCAAATGTAACGCGTAAAACAAGCTCTTTAAGAATTAAATAAGTAGTTAAATTACCAACGGCTCAAATCGAGAATAACAGATGTTTACTTATCCCAAAACCGATGTCTATATTTATTTAGCAAATAATAGTGTTTTCAAGTATCACATTTGCCGTTTAAGTACATTCCATTCCAACTGATAACTTCTTTGTAGTACTTTTCAAACATTTGTTGAATTCTGATATTTAGCGGTCTATGTATAATATTATATAGTTGAGATTAATCCCTTTCCTCAACAAAGGTAAGCAAGTGGTCGAGCGGTTAGAACTGTTGCCTTTTATATCATGCCACACATTCTAATTACGATAAACTAATTTCTTTTT
>OY992876.1:438904843-438912343 GCA_963921405.1 Cepaea hortensis
GCATACTTTAATTAATACACCAAACATTGGTAGCGGTTAGCCAATTGGCTACAATGCGGGCGCTCCTTCGGGAGACCCAGGTTCGAATGGATCTTTTCCCCAGGACATGCTGGTGTGTTGGGAAACGAGCAGGCGGACAGATTGGCTGGGTCTGCACCGCTTGGTGGGGTATTGGTACATGATAAGGCAGATGTGATCGGGGCCCTTTGGGATAATGTGTATAGCGGGGTAGAACAGATACATCATCACAGCCTCGAAAGAATGGTGCGGCAAAGACTGACCTGAGGATCTGGCCGACATTCATTTTAAAGTTTTCCGCATATTCTCCACAGGACGTCATAGTTAACCAAAGTATTCATTGACTTATGATTGTTTGGCAAGCTTACATTCAGCAGTTTGCCATTGCTTTCTGAACGACCGACATTCATATCATTTATGAAATCCAGCGCAAGGCGGCCTGATTTCACACCGACAGCAGCTGTGTTCCGAACGTGGTAGGCGGGATTATGAATTGAGTCCGTAACCCCGTCACCACAGCATCGGTTGTGTACTGTAAATGGTACTATTAATATTGGGACTCTTCGCTGGTTGTTGAAGAAGAGGACGGAGCACTTATGGGAATATCTGGAGTGTTGTGATGTGGGTTCTTGTATTAGGCTCAGCTCAACTCATCTCAGCTCAGCTCAACTCAGCTCTCAATGAACTGCACTTTTGTGACTCTGTCATAACACTTAAGCCCAGCCTGTGCGTGCTGTTAGTTTGTCGGGACTGCTGTCTGTTCCACTTTTCACATCGCTCAGGGAGGAGCCTTTCGTGCTATGTTCACTGGTACAGGAACGGCGCATTATTGGGTGACCTTTTGTCGTGAAGTTTAAACCGCGACTAACGACTAACTAACGACAATTCTAGGCATCAAGTAATAAATCTGTGCAGTTATTGTACCTTTTCCACATTCTATAAAGGGGGAGCATACCCTACAGTTCTGTCAAGAATTCACCAGAGAAAGGCCGACAATAGCCGCCCTCCAAGACACATTGGCCGAAGGCCAGTGAAAACCTCTGACGCACTCTCCTGTTTATAATCCGTGCCAAAAGAGACACATAGCAATCGGTGATCACTGATAAAGAAGACAGTGGACGCCTCTGCCCATGGCTTGTATGAGCAGAAGTGAGTGAGTCAAGAACCGACATCACAGCACTTGGGACATACGTGCTCCGTCCTTAACTTCAACAGCCAGCGAACGGTACCAGTTACAATCTTCATCTCCGTCGTTTCTCTTTCAATGGGAGCGCAGCACACCTGGTCGTGCACCTCACAGGTTAGTGTATCCGAGTTCGGCCTACATGTGGTAGGTTTGCTTCCTCTAGATCAGTGACCAGTGGGGAATTCACAACTGTCATTTAACTGTCATTTACTGCCAATATAGTGCCTTGCGGTGTATGGCAGAGTGGTCTTTGAGCCTGAGGAATAAAGGCCGCCTGGCTAGTGCAGTCGCCGCGAACTGTGCAGGTTAGGCTTTTCTTTTTGCCCCCGACAGAAAAAAAATCCCACACCTTACCGAGGGATCGAACCCGGGTCTCCCGAATGAGAGTCCGGCGTTCTAGCCTCTCGGGTGAATTTTAGCGTTTCCATGGGGAATTAAAACCACGGACTGGCAGACTCAAAATAGCTTCAGGCGCAATATCCTGGTATTCTATTGAGGGTTGTATTTGACGAAGCACAATTTTCTGGCTTTCTGGTGTCGTGGGAAAGACAAAGTAATTACTTGGATGGTTTGGCTATGACAGGAACACGGAGCTGATCCACGACTCTGGTGATCAAATGAATGGCAGAACATGACCGCCCACGCTTATCGGCATGGCACATGATGGATGATGGATGGATGCGTCGTGTATTAAGTGACAATTCTTTGACGTTTTAACTGTTTGTTTATTGTAATATGATTAATCTGATGTGTTAATAAAATGTTACGAATATAAAAAAAAAATGCACCTATTGAGGCTGACAATTTTGGACAGGGTGGAGTCTTCTTCTTTCGTTCTTTGGAAAGGGGGGAATAACATCCTGACATATGGTGAAAGGGTGCACGGGCCAAAAAAGGTTGAGAATCACTGCTCTAGACAGACTCTATCTTGACAGACTGCATCCAAGATAACGGACTCATCTATCAATTATGGTCTGTTTATCATCCCGTCTGGCCGCCACTCGGTTTGAATACACACAGACAACCACGGGGTGCAGGGACTATCTTCTTCTTCAGCGTGTCGAGCCATTGAGGTTCTTTGCTGCAGATACAATCCGCCTCCATTCGTCTCTCTGGTTGACCTTCTCTTGCCAGTCGTTGATTCCAAGTGCTTGTAGGTCTGTATATATATATTATCTCTCCACCGTCTTCATGGTCTACCTCGGGGTCAACGGTCATTTATTTCCTGAGTGTAAGCGAGTTTTGTTTCTCTATTGTCTTCCATTCTTTCTATATGCCCCAGCCATTGTAGTCTATTAGCCTTCATGATACCAGTGATTAGTGGAGACTCAAACAGATCATAAATGTCTTTGTTACTTCTTCTTTTCCACTCTCCACTTGTGCAGGGACTATGGTTGAATAAAAATTGAGATGGGTTTTCCTATTTCACTCATCGGGTAATCTACGGCCCGTTTGTCACACGTGGCAGTTGAAGTGATTTTCAATGGCACTCTGAATGAATTGATATACAGTATAGTATCTTATTTGAAAATGAAGACATTGTGAATTATATAAAAGCATATAATTCTTGTAAAGCTGTTCTCGTGTTTACATCCTTTCAAAACGAAAGTTGTTGGAGGTTAGAATGTTCTCTCTGATGCGAGCTAAGTGAGTGAGTGTGGGGAAACAATGACTGACTTTGACGAAGTTATGTTCCACAACGACCGCAACCACAGCAACCACCCCAACAAACCCAAGCACCCCAAGCACCCCAACCACAACAACCAAGCCAAGCACCCCATCGCCACAAGCCCCCAACCACCCAACCATGACAACTACCACAACCAACCCACGCACCACAACCACCCAGCCATCTCAACCACCCCAACAACTCCAAACAACCCAACCACTACAACCAACCCAACCACCACAACCAACCCACCCACCCACAACCACCCAGCGAACTCAACCACCACAACAAACTCAACCAACACAACCAGCCCAACCACCAACTCTATACATCTCTTGGCTGTCGCCAGCTCAAGCTAGTACAGTCAGTTGATTGTAGCACACCATTTGTTGTTAGTTAATTAGTTAGTTGGTGTCAGGTCTTAGTCAGATATGACTGAGCTACCGTATAACAGTAGACGGTACTACCTGCTTTCTGTTAGCGCCGAACGTTGGGCGGCGCTTACCAAACCCGACAGCCCACATTGTGCCAACGGCTTCGGGCGGACGATCGCAATTGGGAGGCATCATGCTGCATGGGCAACACATGATCTCTATATTTTAGCCCAGGCTTTGTGCTATGGAGAGGCAATAACTCCATCCCTGGTCTTAACCGATCTCGGAATCAAAGCGAGAGGCAACTATTACGGGTTATAAGTCCCTGTCAATTGGCGTAGACATGGGGCGCCACGCGTTGTCTCTGACGGTGGGAGACATTTACAGGTGTCACTGATCAGCTACCGCCCGCCTCAAGCTGGGCAGCCGCCGGCCAATTGGGTGCTGATCCGCCACAGCCTGCCTGCTTCAATGGGTGCTTGAGGCTAGGACAAAATCTGGATCGCAGGCTGTAAAACCAATTCACCAGGCAATAATAAAAAGTAAAAAGAAAAATAGAAACCTCAAGCTACGGCTTGCAACCTGGAACGTGAGAACCATGTGTCCAGGATTTTCCACTGACTTGACCAATACTGACGATGTGAGAAAAACGGCTGTGATTGATGCCGAACGCAATCGTCTTAACATTGATATTGCTGGCCTGCAGGAGACTCGCCTCGCTGAGGAAGGGTCACTCAGGGAAAACAAAGACACATTTTTTTGGAAGGGTAGAGGGCAGGCAGACAAAAGCCAACACAGTGTGGGCTTTGCAGTGAAGAATTCGCTACTGGGAATGATTGAAATTCCAGCAGGAGGAAATGAAAGACTATTATCCCTGCGCTTGGCAACCTCTTGTGGTTTTGCCACAATTATTACTGCAAATGCACCGACACTCGATTCCTCTGATGATGTGAAGGATTCGTTCTATGAGGAGTTAGACTCCGTGATCAAGGCAGTTCCAAAATCTGACTACATTTATATGCTCGGTGACTTCAATGCTCGTGTGGGAAAGGACTCGAGTTCATGGCCAGTGTGCCTTGGAAAATACAACATCGGTCGCATGAATGAAAATGGGCAAAGGCTGCTGGTGCATTGCACCAGAAATGACCTATGTATTACACATTCCTTTTTTAAAATAAAACAGCTGTATAAGGTCACATGGAAACATCCAAGATCCACCCATTGGCACCAGCTGGACTTCATCATCACACGGAGACAACATCTGAACCATATATCATTGACTCGAAGTTACCACAGTGCTGACTGTGATACGGATCATTCTTTGGTTGTTGCAAGGGTTAGACTGAGACCAAAGAGAATCTACACAGCTAAACACAAATCTAGCCCCAGGATTAATATTATTAACACTCACGATCCTAAGAGTGCTTTCAGTTTCAACAGCAACTTGAAGACGCTTTCACTGATACACCAGAAAATTGTACAGTAAATGAAAAGTGCGGTCAACTTAAGGAAACTCTTTATAATACTGCCGTAGGGATTTACGGCCTGTGGATCATCAAAGGCAGGACTGGTTTGCGGCAAACAGCCAGACTCTGCAACCCTTGATTGATAAGAATAAGATAACTCTCTTAAGAAACAAGGAAAAACCAACGCGTAACACTCTGCGAGAGCTAAAGCAGGCTGCCAGGCAGTGTGCAAATGATTATTGGATCAAGTTATGTGAGTCCATTCAAATCGCAAGTGATAAGGGAAACATCAGAAGCACGCATGAAGGAATAAATAAAGCCTGTGGTCCAATGATCAAAAGAAGTGCACCATTGAAAACGTTGACTGGAAAAATCATCACTGATAAGAAACAGCAGATGTACAGATGGGTAGAGCACTATTTGGAGCTTTACTCAAGTGAGACCAAAATAGCGGGTGATGCCCTCAACGCCATAGAGACTCTACCAACTCGTGACCACCTGGATACACTTCCCACCATAACAGAAATTAAGTGTGCTATAAATGAACTTGCACCTGGCAAGGCTCCAGGTAAGGATAGGATTCCAATAGAGGTTATCAGGAGTGGGCAAGACACACTCACTCTACAGATCCACCAGCTAATAGTGCTATGCTGGCGACAAGGACAAGTCCCACAGGATTTCAAAGATTCAAGCATCATAACGCTGTACAAGAACAAGGGCGATCGGAGCGACTGCAACAACTATAGGGGTATCTCACTTCTGTGTATTGTTGGAAAAGTATTTGCCAGAATTGTTCTGCGCAGACTTCAAGTCCTAGGAGATCAAGTCTACCCCGAATCACAGTGTGGCTTTCGACAGAACCGGTCTATCATTGATATAGTATTCTCATTGCGACAAATGCAAGAAAAATGCCGTGAACAGAATCAACCACTGTTTATTGCCTTCATCGACCTCACAAAGGCATTTGATTTGGTCAGACGTGAGGGTCTGTTCAAGGCACTAAAGAAGATTGGCTGCCCACCAGCTTTTCTGTCCATTGTGGAATCGTTCCACACAGGCATGAAGGGTATAATCAAGTTTGATGGTGCAACTTCTGAAGAGTTTGAAATCAAGAGTGGAGTTAAGCAAGGTTGTGTACTAGCTCCCACCCTCTTTGGAATATACTTTTCACTTCTACTGAAATATGCCTTTCGTGATCAGGATGGTGGCCAAGACCAAAATTAGGAGGGTACTGATCAGAGATTTTCTTTTTGCAGATGATGCTGCAGTTACGACCCACTCTGCGGAAGAATTACAATGTCTACTATCTGGATTCTCCATTGCTTGTTTCGAATTTGGTTTGACAATTAGCAAAAAGAAGACACAGATTATGTCACAAGGTGCACATGGGGTACCATCAATCTTTATTGACGACGCCGAATTAGAGATGGTAGACCATTTTACATATGTAGAATCAGTGGTAAATAGCAAATTATCCCTAGATCAGGAAATCAACATCCGGATTGGTAAGGCAGCAACAACAATGAACAGGTTAAGAAAAAGAGTCTAGGAGAACAGGAAGTTTACTGTCAAAACAAAAGATCTTGTCTATAAAGCCTGTGTCCTTAGTACTCTTCTTTATGGCAGTGAAACCTGGACAACTTACTCACACCAAGAGAAACGTTTAAACAGCTTTCATATGCTGTGTCTGCGAAGAATTCTTGGTATTAAGTGGCAAGACAAAATCACAAATACTGAAGTATTGGAAAGATCAGGTTGTGTGACGGTTTATTCCATGCTCAGTCTTCGTAGACTTAGATGGATAGGACATCTTAGGAGGATGGATGATGGTAGAATACCATAGGACATATTTTTTGGTGAATTACAAATGGGTAAGAGATCTCAGGGTCGGCCTCTACTATGATACAAAGATGTGTGTAAGCGGGACATGATTGATACAGGCATTGATAATGCACATTGGGAGCAAGTTGCCGCTGAACGTGTTGCATGAAGGGCAAACATCAGAAATGGAATAAAGACAAAAGAGAAAATTATTGCAGGTAAGTCACACACCGAGTGTGTGAGACGTAAGATGGTGCATGATGGTGGAAATAACCACGTGTTCACATGCACCCAATGTGAACGAACATTTACAGCGCGAATTGGCCTTACCAGTCAGATTCGCTACAGCCATGTGTAAAAGTTATTATGCCTTTTTGATGCAAAAACTATCGTCTGTCAAGACGGCAAGGTGCCAATGAATTAGCTATCTGTTGCGGTATCATCCTTGCACTCCGGAATGTCCATAGGTGCTCAGACCCCCCCCCCCCTCCCCCTCCCCCTCCTAACGTATGCATCAGCATACGGCGGCTAATTGTGCCAAGTCTGTGTTATTTAACGAGGCCCCATCATTTCCCCGATCTTCCTCTCGAGTCTGGCATTGCAAATTCTTACTCCCAAGGCTTTTATTCTAGTCAACGATGTGAATTCATATATCTCTAAGGACATTAATAACATTGGTACGATCCTTGGACTAGCCATCTGCATGGATGCAGAACCAGGAAGTTTATCAGCTCGTTCATTTCTCCCCAACTCTCGCGTGTCCCGGAACGAAGATGATGTTTATGTTTTAAGTGGTTTGTTGTTATTAAGCAATGCGGTGCAAGTAAAGTGACTCAATCAACGACTGGATATAGGCTGGCTCCAAGACTTGTCAACAAATGAATATGGCGCGGACCATGTAGATGAGGTTGGCACCCTAAGAGACTTTCTAATCTTTCTTAGTTACATCAATATTAAGAGGTTACA
>OY992876.1:438914843-438920550 GCA_963921405.1 Cepaea hortensis
TCCCATGGACTCTGCTATTCCCTGCGTCCATCGTTTACGTGGTCAGCCTCTTCGCCTGCTTCCATCTGGTCTGTACATCATTGCTCCGTTTATACTTCTTATTTTTTTCTGCGAGCAGTATGAAGATCCCCTGCCGGCTTACTAGGCCAGTCGCAGGTTTAGGACAAAAATTTGACCATGGGGAGTCCATCCCCTATGGCGAGCCATAGCCCCGTTAGCCAGGACCTCGCAGCCTGGGAGAGGCTAGCCGACCCTAACCCTGCAGGCTGCAGGGTCAGGCGCAGTCCACACCTTGTAGAAACGTGATTAGATAAATAAATCTTACCATTTATCGCTAACATTTGTATGTGCGAATATTGTTGAATGGGATGGAATGTAAAATTTTGTACACTTCAAAGCATCGTTATGAAGTTGTACACATATTTTTGTCAAGAAGCTGATCGCAGGAAACTGTTTCATACTATTACAAATCCCGAAAAAAGAACAATGCTTGCATTGGGTTTGAGTAAACGGTAATTTCGTCGATGGGTGCAAGAATCTGGAATGAAACCACAACGCCATAAGCAAACGGTAGGTAGAAAAGCAATTGTAGACAGCTTTGACAAGGATGTCATTAGGCAAGCTATTATAAAAATGCTGGATTCCAAAGAAATTGTGACTGTAAGAAAACATGGGGTTTGATTGAGAAAGAACAATGACATGGAGCTATCCAAAACAACATTGTGGAAAATTATAAGGAGATTAGGCTTCGCGTTTAGAGATTACAAGGGAGGTAGAAATATCCTTTGCGAGCAATCGCATTTATGAGTCATGAGAAGCAGATACCTATGTGAAATAAGGGAAATGCGCCAAGAAAATTAAATAATGACATAGTGTATTTGGATAAAACCTTGATCAATACGCACCACACAAGTGAAAAGGAATGGCAATCAGTGGATGGAAAGATAAGGCGATATGTGCCCAGTAGTAAAGGAACGAGTTTGGTCATAGCCCATGCTGATAGTACTCATAATGGCTTACAACAGAATGCTGGACTCGTGTTCGTATCAAAGCATACAGACAATAGGCATTATCATAATGAGGTTAATGGTAATGAATTTAGAGATTGGCTCGAGAATACAGAGCTTCCATCCCTTGATAGACCGTCTTGTCTAATCATGGACAATGCAACATATCACAAGGCTGTTGCCCAAGAAAACAAAATACTCGTACCTACGGCATCGAGCACAAAAGAAGCAATAAAGATATGGCTCCGAAGGGAAAATATACCATTTCCAGAAACATATTTCAAGCTACAGTTGTTGTCCCTTGTAAAACAGGCGCAAGAAAGCAAGAAATATCAAATCGACAAGTTTATAGAAGAGCATGGCCATATATGCTTGAGACTTACGCCGTACCATTCTCATTTAAACCCTACAGAACTTGTGTGCGCTAAAAGTAAAGGACATGAGCAGCTGACAATACTACATTCAAATTGTCTGACGTCAAGGTACTAATCCAGTCCGCGCTATTAAATATTGATAAAAGTTACTGACAAAAATGTGAGGACCATGTGTTGAAAGAGGAAGATGACTATTGGAGAAAGGCTGGATGGAATTTTATGCAACCGATAGCAGTCATCAACCTACTGGAATCGTCCGAAACAGATTAAGGTCTGGGCAGATCGCAGACATGAATCCACATGCACACTTACTGGGAAAATTTTCTCCAACTATTCAGACGAATTGCAGGCCCTAAACATTAAAGCATCGGCACAATGTCAATAGCAACAGTTTGTATTCCATAGTAATGATGTTTTAGTTCTACAAGCCCTCAACGGTGACAAACAGCTGGCAAAAAAACAAAACAAAAAAAACAAACAAACACTAAACGCATTGAATTCCAACAGAAGAGTAACGATGCGGTGGGAACTGACATATTGTGGCATGCCAAGAAACGTTGTCAAATGAGGGAACAACACACGAGCATACGAATCTATCTACAAAATTCAATGAAAATTGGACCAACATATTGTCCGTTAAGAAGGAAGCCCACTACAGAGACATTCACAGCTATATTCGTCATGCAAAACAGCTAATAATCATGTTCCGTCTCTGAACAGTAAATAACAGAAAAGGCAATCTTTTATGAGGACTCAAAACGGTTATGTTACAAATGTGCACGTGTGAACAAACTATACAGACAGCTGAACAGATCCTTAAAAATTGACACATGATGACTAAATTGTTGTATCATCCATGGTCACTCCATACGCACACTAACGCAACGCTTTTTGGAAGCCAGCACGAACTCCATATAAAAAGTTAAATGCAGCCTAGTAACATGACTCCTTGTGTACACATTATTAACAAGAAGCTGAAGAAACAAGAAGAAAATGAAATATAAGGTAAGAAATATATTCCTTCTACCTTCCTGTCCAATTCCATTTCGGTTCCACATTACTTACCCCATGAATTTGTAAATTCTGTCTTTACTTATATTACAAACACATTGCACCCACTCCTATAAGAATCTGGATACGCTTTGTGTCGTCACCAGAATTGAGGTGCGTTACTGTAAAACAAGTTTGTTAGCGTGAATTCACTAGTTTTTCGCCAAAACATCAAAGATATGTCCCCGCTTTCCATGATTTAAGTTGCCTCTGGACCTATCAAAGGCATATTCCTTAGGTGGAGGTAAATATAAGATATATGACTTCCGGTTTCAAGATGGCGACGGATGGTCGTGTTGTTTTGTGCTCGTTAACTTTTTCGCGTAGGGATGGATTTATTCATCTCTTGCGTGTAATTGGTGTGCCAGGATGTAAAACCAGGAGTTTCTACTCAAGATCTGCGTGGGTGCTACGGAGTTCGTGCATCGAGCGAAGCCATCCTTGAGTTAATTTTCAGCAGCGTGTGTGGTGTTCTCAGTCTGTGTTTACGTTTTTTTCAACATGGCGGAACAACGTGTTTTCTTCGTGCGGTCAGCAGTCAACATACCGAAGCGGCGTGGTAGCCGCGCAGGGAAAAAGAAGCAAGGTAAGCGTGGAGGTTTGAAGCGTTTTAGACTCAAGTGTCACCGACTAGGACTCAGGAATATCCGTATTCTATATTGGAACTGTGCCAGTGTAAAACAACGGGGCTCTATTTTAGAAACCCTAGTTTACAGGAACGACATTGTAGCACTCCAGGAGACGAGACTGGGCGATCAGCTACTCCAAATTGCCGGCTTCAAATGTCTCTACAACAGACGACATCTGGGAATGGCGATTCTCGTTCGCGACAGCATGGTGGCGTCAGAGCTAGACATGTCCAGTTGGGACAGTGACGATATACAAATACAGGCGTTGAGAGTTCATTCCAGTATACCATTCGTGGTGGTTAATGTCTATGCCCGCAATGCCAGTGTGGACGCCCAGAAGTGGCAGTGCTTAAGTGGCATATTAGGCCACGAGAGAAATGTTATTTTCTGTGGTGACTTCAACGCTAAAGGCAGATCATGGGGAAACACTTCCTCTAATACACAGGGGGAGGAGCTCGAGACTGCACTGGAAACCATCGACCTGGTTTGTATCAACAGTGGCTGTGTCACCAGGACAGCAAGCCGTCCGGGCGATGAGGACAGTGCTATTGATCTGGCGCTAGTTTCACCTTCACTCACTACAGTGTGTAGATGGGGTGTCCTAGGTGTCCTTGCAGCATATTGGTGGAGAAAGGTAGAACCAGGCAGCACAAGCTAAAGGTAAAGACTTTCCAGTATGACAGTACAGGGCAAGATGTGGTGAGTAAAATAAGACGTGACAAGCGCAGAACGTTTCAGGGCAGGAAAAAAAGCTGGGAGCAGCCACCGTGGTGGAGTTTCGAGGTGGAGAAGGCTTGGGTGGATAAGCGTAGTGCTGTAAGGAGATGGCAAAATGCCAAGAAGAACAGAGCTGGTCATCCTAGTCCCTGCTTGCACTTAGAAAGAGAGATGCACACAAAAGTAAGCTACTTCAAAAAACTGGTCAAGGTTGTTAAAAGCGAAAAATGGGCAGAGGTGTGTCAAAGAGTAAGCACAGACAAGTCACTGAAATTGTTCTGGCGACTACATAAAAGCATGAGTGGTGTAGTCAAGAATAAGAGCATTTCTGACTTCCAAGGTGCTGACCTCATCTGGCAGAGGACTGAGGAGGACAAGGGCAAAGCCCTCTTTGAACGCTACCTTGAGCAAAGTAACCAGACAGACATGGGAGGCCGAAATCTGGCCAAGGAGGTCACTTCAGACAGATGCAAGGCCCAGAACACTTCGGATGAAGACACAGTGACAGTGAAAGAAATCAAGGCTGTGCTTCGACGATAAAAAAAACAGTGCTCCAGGTCCTGATGGCATAAGATACGACGACATAAATAGGTGTACCGACAATGAGCTAGAGAAACTAGCAGACATGTACAACAACAGTATAGGAAGTGCTAGCATCAAGGAGGAATGGTTACACAGCTATCTGATTCCCTTGCCGAAGCCTGACAAAGACCACAAAAAAATTCAGGGATATAGAATTATAACCATGCAGAATACAATAGGCAAGCTGCTGGAGAAGGTAATTGCCAGGAAAATATCAAGCCAACTAGAGAGGCAAGGTGTTTTCCCACCCACCCTGGGTGGGTACCGTCCAAAGAGAGAAACCTGGACCAATGCAGCAGTCTTTGCCCAGGATGTCTATGAAGGTTTCCACTCAGGCACTGAAACCGTTGCTGCAGCGATTGATCTTGAGGACGCATACAACAGAGTACCACTGGATTTTTTAATGTTTCAGCTTCTCGAACTAAACGTAAGTCCATTCCTCCTTAGTTGGATCGCTGCAGCCCTCTTCCAACGGAAAGTAGTTTTTAGATGTGGCAGTTGTACTTCGGAACCAACAACAATATATCCTGGCCTACCATAGGGATCACCATTATCTCCGGTACTGTTCAACGCCTACACAGTGAGAATCACCAGTGAGCAGATCACTGGACCTGGCAGGACATTGTCATATGCCGATGATGTTTTAGTGTATCGTCAGGGGAAGGATAGAGAGGAGGTTGCTGTGGAACTACAAACCGAACTCAATCGCATAAGTACTTGGTGTGATGAAGCTGGGGCAATGGTCAACCCAACAAAGGCAACAGTGACTTGGTTCTCGTTGAATAATCATATTGTCAACACTCCAACACCAACTGTAATGCTGTGTTCAGAGACGGTGGAAAGAACGCAGGCAATGAATTACCTGGGGATACGGTTTGATCGAAGCCTTGCTTATAATGTGCACATAGACCAGGTGATAACAAAGACCAAGCGGGGTTTGGCAGCGATGCGGGTGATGGCGGCAGCAAACTGTGAGCAGCGCCATCTATGTCTTCTGTACGAGGGGTTGGTCATGTCCGTTTTGGAGTATGCAATGGCAATCCTGACTCTCAGCCATAAGCAGATAGAAAGGATGGAAAGGATACAGAATGAAGCTATGCGCATTATTCTTGGATGTACAAGAGATACAGCATGCAGGGCGATGCGCTACCTTCTTGGTTTTCCAACCATTGAAGAGAGAATACAAGGTTGCAGGGCACGCGCCTACCTCAGAATTAACGCACACACAACATCCACTGCATAGTGAAATTAGGAAGGTGAAGGGCAGCAGGTTAAAAAGAGGACGGTCGTGGATGGATCAAGCCGAAGACATTCTTCAACAGGTGTGTTCACTTGAGGACTTAGAACC
>OY992876.1:438920750-438930750 GCA_963921405.1 Cepaea hortensis
TAGTAGTAGTAGTAGTAGTAGTAGTAGTAGTAGTAGTAGTAGCAGCAGCAGCAGCAACAGCAGCAGTAGTAGTAGTAGTAGTAGTAGTAGTAGTAGTAGTAGTAGTAGTAGTAGTAGTTGTAGCAGTAGTAGTAGTAGTAATAGTTATAGTAGTAGTAGTAGTAGAAGTATTAGTAGTAGTGGTTGTGTTTGTAGTAGTAATAGTAGTTGCGGTTTAGTAATATTAGCAGTAGTAGAGGTCTGGTTGTAGTAGTAGTAGTAGTAGTAGTAGTAGTCGTAGTAGTAGTAGTAGTAGTAGTAGTAGTAGAAGTAGTAGTAGTAGTAGTAGTAGTAGTAGTAATAATAGTCGTGGTGGGTTTAGTAATAGTAGCAGTGGTGTGGTTATAGTAGTAGTAGTAGTAGTAGTAGTAGTAGTAGTAGTAGTAGTAGTAGTAGTAGTAGTATTAGTATTATCAGCAGTAGCAGTAGTAGTAGTAGTAGTAGTAGTAGTAGTAGTAGTAGTAGTAGTAGTAGTAGTAGTAGTAGTAGCAGTAGCAGTAGTAGTATTAGTAGTAATAGCATTAGTAGTGTTAGGTGGTGGTTGTAGTAGTGGTGGCGGTTGTAGTAGTAATGGTAGGAGTAGTTGTGGTAGTAGTAGTTGTTGTAGTAGTAGTAGTAATAGTAGTAGTGATAGTGGCTGTATTAGTAATAGTAGTAGTAGTAGTAGTAGTTGTAGTAGTATTGGTGGTTAGTTAGTTAGTTAGTTAGTCGACAGATCATCCTCGCTGCACATCGAACCATTCAGTCCATAAGTGCTCGGATCCCCTCCTCAGCAAATCCCGCAGCGTGTAGCGGCTAACGACGCCAGTTCTGTGTTGGTTTATCAATCTTCTTTGGCTTCCTGCGTAGTGTTCTTGTTTGGCCACACCTCTTTTAATTTGATGCTCTAGCAGTCTGGCCATTGTTGTAGATTCACAGTCATCACTTGGTTCTCGCAAAAGTCTCACATCACGTAGAGCATTCAGAATGTCAGCCTGGTCCATGGCGCGTCCGCCCTCCACAGTAGCCTCACCTGCGAGCTTGTCAGCCCGCTCATTTCCTTGTACTCCCGCATGCCCTGGCACGAAGATGAAACTAATCTTTGCCAGCCGAGACCGCTTCAGAGGCAGCAACCATTCTCTTCGGATCGACCCCTCCTCTATCCTCTTGATCATGTTCATTGAGTCGCTAAGGAAACAAGCCCTGGTGAATGTCTGTGTCTCGAGCCATGTTATTGCTTTACTTACTGCCATGACTTCCATGGTCAGGCTACTTGTGGTTTCAGTGAAAGCACCAGAGTCCTCCTTCACAATTCTCCCTCCGGCCCGAGCTGTAAAGGCCCATGAGCTTCTCACATGTCGGACGACCGACCCATCTGTGTAGATGACCGCGTCACCGTCTAGCGAATTCTCGAAAATCAACGCTTGTACTTCAGCCTCAACAGCAGCCGGATTTTCTTGTCTGCATTTTCTATCTAATTGGATGCAAACTGAAAAGGATGTGCAGAAGTCTGTTGGCACTTGCACCCACTCCTCGCCAGGTTCTAAGTCCTCAAGTGAACACACCTGTTGAAGAATGTCTTCGGCTTGACCCATCCACGACCGTCCTCTTTTTAACCTGCTGCCCTTCACCTTCCTAATTTCACTATGCAGTGGATGTTGTGTGTTTGCGTTAATTCTGAGGTAGGCGCGTGCCCTGCAAACTTGTATTCTCTCTTCAATGGTTGGAAAATCAAGAAGGTAGCGCATCGCCCTGCATGCTGTATCTCTTGTACATCCAAGAATAATGCGCATAGCTTCATTCTGTATCCTTTCCATCCTTTCTATCTGCTTATGGCTGAGAGTCAAGATTGCCATTGCATACTCCAAAACAGACATGACCAGCCCCTCGTACAGAAGACATAGATGGCGCTGCTCACAGTTTGCTGCCGCCATCACCCGCATCGCTGCCAAACCCCGCTTGGCCTTTGTTATCACCTGGTCTATGTGCACATTATAAGCAAGGCTTCGATCAAACCGTATCCCCAGGTAATTCATTGCCTGCGTTCTTTCCACCGTCTCTGAACACAGCATTACAGTTGGTGTTGGATTGTTGACAATATGATTATTCAACGAGAACCAAGTCACTGTTGCCTTTGTTGGGTTAACCATTGCCCCAGCTTCATCACACCAAGTACTTATGCGATTGAGTTCGGTTTGTAGTTCCCCAGCAACCTCCTCTCTATCCTTACCCTGACGATACACTAAAACATCATCGGCATATGACAATGTCCTGCCAGGTCCAGTGATCTGCTCACTGGTGATTCTCACTGTGTAGGCGTTGAACAGTACCGGAGATAATGGTGATCCCTGTGGTAGGCCAGGATATATTGTTGTTGGTTCCGAAGTCCAACTGCCACATCTAAAAACTACTTTCCGTTGGAAGAGGGCTGCAGCGATCCAACTAAGGAGGAATGGACTTACGTTTAGTTCAAGAAGCTGAAACATTAAAAAATCCAGTGGTACTCTGTTGTATGCGTCCTCAAGATCAATCGCTGCAGCAACGGTTTCAGTGCCTGAGTGGAAACCTTCATAGACATCCTGGGCAAAGACTGCTGCATTGGTCCAGGTTTCTCTTTTTGGACGGTACCCACCCAGGGTAGGTGGGAAAACACCTTGCCTCTCTAGTTGGCTTGATATTTTCCTGGCAATTACCTTCTCCAGCAGCTTGCCTATTGTATTCTGCATGGTTATAATTCTATATCCCTGAATTTTTTTGTGGTCTTTGTCAGGCTTCGGCAAGGGAATCAGATAGCTGTGTAACCATTCCTCCTTGATGCTAGCACTCCCTATACTGTTGTTGTACATGTCTGCTAGTTTCTCTAGCTCATTGTCGGTACACCTATTTATGTCGTCGTATCTTATGCCATCAGGACCTGGAGCACTGTTTTTTGATCGTCGAAGCACAGCCTTGATTTCTTTCACTGTCACTGTGTCTTCATCCGGAGTGTTCTGGGCCTTGCATCTGTCTGAGGTGACCTCCTTGGCCAGATTTCGACCTCCCATGTCTGTCTGGTTGCCCTGCTCAAGGTAGCGTTCAAAGAGGGCTTTGCCCTTGTCTTCGTCAGTCCTCTGCCAGATGAGGTCAGCACCTTGGAAGTCAGAAATGCTCTTATTCTTGACTACACCACTCATGCTTTTATGTAGTCGCCAGAACAATTTCAGTGACTTGTCTGTGCTTACCCTTTGACACACCTCTGCCCATTTTTCCCTTTTAACCACCGTGACCAGTTTTTTGAAATAGCTTACTTTTGTGTGCATCTCTCTTTCTAAGTGCAAGCAGGGACTAGGATGACCAGCTCTGTTCTTCTTGGCATTTTGCCATCTCCTTACCGCACTACGCTTATCCACCCACGCCTTATCCACCTCGAAACTCCACCACGGTGGCTGCTCCCAGCTTTTTTTCCTGCCCTGAAACGTTCTGCGCTTGTCACGTCTTATTTTACTCACCACATCTTGCCCTGTACTGTCATACTGGAACGTCTTTACCTTTAGCTTGTGCTGCCTGGTTCTGCCTTTCTCCACCAATATGCTGCAAGGGTGGTGGTCGCTGCCATGGTGTCCTAGGACACCCCATCTACACACTGTAGTGAGTAAAGGTGAAACTAGTGCCAGATCAATAGCACTGTCCTCATCGCCTGGACGGCTTGCTGTCCTGGTGACACAGCCACTGTTGATACAAACCAGGTCGATGGTTTCCAGTGCAGTCTCGAGCTCCTCCCCTTGTGTATTGGAGGAAGTGTTTCCCCATGATCTGCCTTTAGCGTTGAAGTCACCACAGAAAATAACGTTCCTCTCGTGGCCTAATATGCCACTTAAGCACTGCCACTTCTGGGCGTCCATACTCCCATTGCGGGCATAAACATTCACCAACACGAATGGTACACTGGAATGAACTCTCAACGCCTGTATTTGTATATCGTCACTGTCCCAACTGGACATGTCTAGCTCTGACGCCACCATGTTGTCGCGAACGAGAATCGCCGTTCCCAGATGTCGTCTGTTGTAGAAACATTTGAAGCCGGCAATTCGGAGTGGCTGATCGCCCAGTCTCGTCTCCTGGAGTGCTACAATGTCGTTCCTGTAAACTAGGGTTTCTAAAATAGAGCCCCGTTGTTTTACACTGGCACAGTTCCAATATAGAATACGGATGTTCCTGAGTCCTAGACGGTGACACTTGAGTCTAAAACGCCTCAAACCACCGCGCTTACCTTGTTTCTTCCTCCCTGCGCGGCTCCCACGCCGCTTCGTTATGTTGACTGCTGAACCCTCGGAAAACACACGTTGTTCCGCCATGTTGAAAAAACGTAAACACAGACTGCTGAGAACCACACACGCTGCTGAAAATTCACTCAAGGAAGGCTTCGCTCGATGCACGAACTCCGTAGCACCCGCGCAGATCTTGAGTATAAACTCCTGGTTTTACATCCTGGCACACCAATTACACGCAAGAGATGAATAAATCCATCCCCTACGCGAAAAAGTTAACGAACACAAAACAACACGACCGTCCGTCGCCATCTTGAAACCCTCGTCATTGGTGGTTAATGTGGTAGGAGTAGTAATAGAAGTGGTAGTGGTGGTTGTAGTGATGTAGTAGTAGTAGTAGTAGTAGTAGTAGTAGTAGTAGTAGTAGTAGTAGTAGTAGTAGTAGTAGTAGTAGTAGTAGTAGTAGTAGTAGTAGTATTAGTAGTAGTAGTAGTAGTAGTGGTATTAGTAGTAGTACTTGCAGTCAGGTCTTAGTGAGATGTGACTGAGCTACCGTATAACAGTAGACGGCACTACCTGGTTTCTGTTAGCGCCGAACACCCCACATTGTGCCAACGGCTTCGGGCGGAAGAGCGCAATTGGGAGGGTACAAGCCTTACCCTGGTGCGAGGAAATGCAAGCTAAAGACAAAATTGTCATGGCAGGGCAGACCAGGCCCTAAGCCTTGGTTGGCGACTGGTCTAGGATCGAAGCTCCGACAGGCGGACAGTTAGAGCATTGCTTTGCTGATCCGGGAGCTTCTGCAGCTTGTCTTGTTCCAGATGTAGGGGTGTTACCTTTCCTCTGGAGTGAACTAGGCAGGCCGAGAGAGGGATCATGTTGCATGGGCAACACATGATCTCTATATTTTAGCCCAGGCTTTGTGCTATGGAGAGGCAATAACTCCATCCCTGGTCTTAACTGGTCTCGGAATCAAAGCGAGAGGCAACTGTTACGGGTTATAAGTCCTTGTCAGTTGGCGTAGACATGGGGCGCCACGCGTTGCCTCTGACGGTGGGAGACACCTATAGGTGTCACTGATCAGCTACCGCCCGCCTCAAGCTGGGCAGCCCCCAGCCAATTGGGTGCTGATCCGCCACAGCCTGCCTGCTTCAATGGGTGCTTGGGGCTAGGACAAAATCTGAATCGCAGGCTGTAAAACCAATGCACCAGGTACAAACAAAAATATAAATAGAAACCTCAAGCTACGGCTTGCAACCTGGAACGTGAGAACCATGTGTCCAGGATTTTCCACTGACTTGACCAATATTGACGATGTGAGAAAAACGGATGTGATTGATGCCGAACTCAATCGTCTTAACATTGATATTGCTGGCCTGCAGGAGACTCGCCTCGCTGAGGAAGGGTCACTCAGGGAAAACAACTACACCTTTTTCTGGAAGGGTAAAGGGCAGGCAGAAAAAAGGCAACACGGTGTGGGCTTTGCAGTGAAGAATTCGCTACTGGGAATGATTGAAATTCCAGCAGGAGGAAATGAAAGACTATTATCCCTGCGCTTGGCAACCTCTTGTGGGTTTGCCACCATTATTACTGCATATGCACCGACACTCGATTCCTCTGATGATGTGAAGGATTTGTTCTATGAGGAGTTAGACTCTGTGATCAAGGCAGTTCCAAAATCCGACTACATCTATATGCTCGGTGATTTCAATGCTCGTGTGGGCAAGGACTCGAGTTCATGGCCAGTGTGCCTTGGAAAATACAACATCGGTCGCATGAATGAAAATGGGCAAAGGCTGCTGGAGCATTGCACCAGTAATGACCTATGTATTACAAACTCTTTTTTCAAAACAAAAGAGATGCATAAGGTCACATGGAAACATCCAAGATCCGGCCATTGGCACCAGCTGGACTTCATCATCACACGGAGACAACATCTGAACCATATATCATTGACTCGTAGTTACCACAGTGCTGACTGTGATACGGATCATGCTTTGGTTGTTGCAAGGGTTAGACTGAGACCAAAGAGAATCTACACAGCTAAACACAAATCTAGCCCCAGGATTAATATTATTAACACTCATGATCCTGAAAAGTGCTTTCAGTTTCAACAGCAACTTGAAGACGCTTTCACTGATACACCAGAAAATTGTACAGTAAATGATAAATGGAATAAACTTAAGGAAACTCTTTGTAAAACTGCCGTAAAGGTTTACGGCACTGTGGATCATAAGAGGCAGGACTGGTTTGCGGCCAACAGCGAGACTCTGCAGCCCTTGATTGATAAGAAGAAGAAAGCTCTCTTAAGAAACAAGGAAAGACCAACGCGTAACACTCTGAGTGAGCTAAGGCAAGCTAGGAAGGATGTGCAAAAGGCTGCCAGGCAGTGTGCAAATGATTATTGGATCAAGTTATGTGAGTCCATTCAAATCGCAAGTGATAAGGGAGACATAAGAAGCATGTATGAAGGAATAAAGAAAGCCTGTGGTCCAGTGATCAAAAGAAGTGCACCATTGAAAACCTTGACTGGAGAAGTCATCACTGATAAGAAACAGCAGATGGACAGATGGGTAGAGCACTATTTGGAGCTTTACTCAAGTGAGACCAAACTAGCGGATAATGCCCTCAACGCCATAGAGGCTCTACCAACTCTTGACCACCTGGACACACTTCCCACCATAACAGAAGTTAAGTGTGCTATAAATGAACTTGCATCTGGCAAGGCTCCAGGTAAGGATGGGATTCCAATAGAGGTTATCAGGAGTGGGCAAGACACACTCACTATACAGATCCACCAGCTAATAGAGCTATGCTGGCGTGAAGGACAAGTCCCACAGGATTTCAAAGATTCAAGCATCATAACACTGTACAAGAACAAGGGCGATCGGAGCGACTGCAACAACTATAGGGGTATCTCACTTCTGTGTATTGTTGGAAAAGTATTTGCCAGAATTGTTCTGCGCAGACTTCAAGTCCTAGGAGATCAAGTCTACCCCGAATCACAGTGTGGCTTTCGACAGAACCGGTCTACCACTGATATGATATTCTCATTGCGACAAATGCAAGAAAAATGCCGTGAACAGAATCAACCACTGTTTATTGCCTTCATCGACCTCACAAAGGCATTTGATTTGGTCAGTCGTGAGGGTCTGTTCAAGGCACTAAAGAAGATTGGCTGCCCACCAACTCTTCTGTCCATTGTGGAATCGTTCCACACAGGCATGAAGGGTATAATCAAGTTTGATGGTGCAACTTCTGAAGAATTTGAAATCAAGAGTGGAGTTAAGCAAGGTTGTGTACTAGCTCCCACCCTCTTTGGAATATACTTTTCACTTCTACTGAAATATGCATTTCGTGATCAGGATGGTGGTATATACATTCACTCACGCTCAGATGGCGGCCTCTACAATGCTCAGAGATTGAAGGCTAAGACCAAAATTAGGAGGGTACTGATCAGAGAGTTGCTTTTTGCAGATGATGCTGCAGTTACGACCCACTCTGAGGAAGAATTGCAATGTCTACTATCTGCATTCTCCAATGCTTGTTCTGAATTTGGTTTAACAATTAGCAAAAAGAAGACACAGATTATGTCACAAGGTGCACATGGGGTACCATCAATCTTTATTGACGACGCCGAACTAGAGATAGTAGACCATTTTACATATCTAGGATCGGTGGTAAATAGCAAATTATCCCTAGATCAGGAAATCAACATCCGGATTGGTAAGGCAGCAACAACAATGAACAGGTTAAGAAAAAGAGTCTGGGAGAACAGGAAGCTTACTGCCAAAACAAAAGTCCTTGTCTATCAAGCCTGTGTCCTTAGTACTCTTCTCTATGGCAGTGAAACCTGGACAACTTACTCACACCAAGAGAACAATTTAAACAGCTTTCATATGCGGTGTCTGCGAAGAATTCTTGGTATTAAATGGCAAGACAAAATCACAAATACTGAAGTATTGGAAAGATCAGGTTGTGTGACAGTTTATTCCATGCTCAGTCTTCGTAGACTTAGATGGATAGGACATCTTAGGAGGATGGATGATGGTAGAATACCAAAGGATATCTTTTTTGGTGAATTACAGATGGGTAAGAGATCTCAGGTTCGGCCTCTACTACGATACAAAGATGTGTGTAAGCGGGACATGATTGATACAGGCATTGATAATGCACATTGGGAGCAAGTCGCCGCTGAACGTGTTGCATGGAGGGCAAATATCAGAAATGGAATAAAGTCAAAGGAGAAAACTATTGCAGAAAAGTCACACACCAAGCGTTTGAGACGTAAGATGGTGCATGATGGTGGAAATGACCACGTGTTCACATGCACCCACTGTGAACGGACATTTACAGCGCAAATTGGCCTTATCAGTCACACTCGCTACCGCCATAGTTAAAAGTTATTATGCCTTTTTAAAGCACAAACTATCGTCTGTCAAGACGGCAAGGTGCCAATGAGTAGTACTTGTGTGGTTATAGTAGTAGTAGTAGTAGTAGTAGTAGTAGTAGTAGTAGTAGTAGTAGTAGTAGTAGTAGTAGTAGTAGTAGTAGTAGTAGTAGTAGTAGTAGTAGTGGTAGTAGTAGTGGTAGTAGTAATAGAGTTTTTGTTGCTGGTGGTAGTATTAGAAGTCGTAGTAGTAGTTGTAGTAGAAGTTGTCGTAATAGTAGTGTTGGTATTGGTTGTAGTAGTAGTAGTAGTAGTAGTAGCAGCAGCAGCAGCAGTAGAAGTAGCAGCAGCAGCAGTAGTAGTAGTAGTGGTAGTGGTAGTAGTAGTAGTAGTAGTAGTAGTAGTAGTAGTAGTAGTAGTAGTAGTAGTAGTAGTAGTAGTAGTAGTAGTAGTAGTAGTAGTAGTAGTAGTAGTAGTAGTAGTAGTAGTAGTAGTAGTAGTAGTAGTAGGAAAAATAATAATGATAACAGTAGCATTATTATTTCTCATAGTATTAGCTGTGGTAGTAGTAATAATAGTAGTGGTTTTAGCTGTGGTAAGAATATTCTTGAGAATAGTAGTAGTAATAGTAGTAATAGGTTTAGTACTTATAACAGCAACAACATCAGTAATTGTAGTAGTAGTAGTAGTAGTAGTAGTAGTAGTAGTAGTAGTAGTAGTAGTAGTAGTAGTAGTAGTAGTAGTAGTAGTAGTAGTAGTAGTAGTAGTAGTAGTAGTAGTAGAAGAAGCAGCAGCAGCAGCACTAGTAATAGCAGCAGCAACAATAGCAGAACAGCAGCAGTAGACTTGTAGAAGTAATTGTAGTAACTGTAGTTGTAGTTGTACTAATAGTACTAGTAGTGGCAGCAACAGCAGTAGAATAAACAAAAAAGATGAAAACAAGACGTAGAAAACAAACAAACAAACAAAGAAACACACAAACAAACTATATATATATACATATATTTAAAAAAAACAAACATCTGTAACGACGCTAAGAACGTGGACAAAGCAAAACAAGAACAATAATAAAAACAAGAATCGCGGTGACAATGCAAATCAATAACATGAACTTCAAAACAATTACACATTCAACACGTATTTAATATTCATTTCCACATCTACCCATATCTTCATCACAAGTTTTCAGTCTAAACCTAAGGTAAGCTCTCGTCCTGCCTCAACTATACTTCACTCTACATACCGCCATTTTGTTTTTCCTGACGAAGACCGCCTTGATCGATACGTAATTCACTGACGTCACACTGAAGCTTTCTTTAACTTTATGTTAATTTTATAGATATTC
>OY992876.1:438935750-438970750 GCA_963921405.1 Cepaea hortensis
CGTCCTTGACTTGGGGATGTACGTTACAAGTACTTCAGCAGTCTGAGTGGGTTCGCCTGCCGGCGAATAGGTCAAGCTAATTCACACACACACAAATAAGTACAGTACACTAGAAGTAATATCACGTATATGGACTACTCTTGAGTTCAAAGCGAGCAAGCAAAGAACAAAAACAATTTATATAAGGTCACATCAACCCGCAATACAAGTGGAATGTCGTAGACATGTCAGCATGGGCATCCCACACCCAGACAATCTCATCGCATTCCGGCAGACACATTTGCTTCATTGTCCAAGCCGCCAACGTCCCGTTACTCTAATGGCAATTTAGACAAGATTAAACAATATTTCAAGAGTTATCGCCTATCTGGGATTGATAATAGATAGAAAATGCGATTAAGGAGACAATACACGCAAGAGCATATACAGCATAAGAACGAACGGTGGCTTAGTAATGTCCAGACAAAAGAAGAACCAATGGTTGATTAGTGATGATGCCCTGACAACAGAAGCTAAGTAATGATTCCCAGACAACAGAAGAACCATTGGTTGATTAGTGATGATGATGCCCTGACAACAGAAGAATCAATGGTCGTTTAGTAATGATGCCCTGACAAAAGAAGAACCGATGGTTGATTAGTAATGTTGCCCTGACAAAAGACATTCACGTAATTATCGCCCTTGCTCGAGTTTGCAGGACTGGCAGAAAGGCTAGAATGCTGGGACAGCAGAGGTGTTTCCAAGGCACCAGGGCCGGGTTATATACTGGCCAAGACCTATTGACGCGCCCTCGTCGAGCGTCCTGGGCAACAGGTCCCTTCGGGGTCCTGGCTAAAGTCAGTGGGATCGCCGATTCCTCCGAAGTCGGAGAGTGTCTGCCTGTACGGCGAGGAACCACCAGTCTGCAAACCAATAAGCCAGACATGGGACAACGGATACTCACGCAAACCTCAGGTCCTGTATGACATCACACTGATGTTGGACAACAGGATGCCTTCATCCGACATACAGGACTTCGCGTTGGAGCTCAAGCCAACGAACACAAGCAAGCAAGCAAGCTAGAATGCTGGGCGCTCCTTCGGGAGACCCTAGTTCGAATCCTCTTTAAGGTCTGGATTTCTTTCTTTTGGGGGTAAAATTAAAATCCTACCTGCACAGTTCACGGTGACAGCACTAGCCAGGCGGATTAATTTCTCAGGCTCAAGACCCTCGTGCCCTACACCTCAAGGTATTATAGGCAGGAGATGACAGATGACAGTGAAACGCAATGATAAAAATTTGATGCAGAGGGTGGAGTGACGTAAAGATTGGAAGCCCGTGTCATGATCCAGTTTAACAGTATCATAAGCCATGGCATAGTTCAGAGTGAAAGTCTAGTTATACACTAGACCGTGACAAATAACTCGCCTATGAGCATTGGTCACAGAGCGTGTAACACGCCGTGAGTCGCTCCGTGGAAAAACGAAGCGTCTCCTTGAAGTACACTCTGCGTTGGATCGTGGTCGAGAGTGGACCTGGTCATGTTTCGATGATGGCAATGGCCTTTCATAGTGCCACCATTAGTCTTAGTTTTTATTATTGTTACATAGAAGTTTTAGAAATATAATAGCTTAAATATGTGACCATAAGATTATGTGAAATGCATGGACGCGTTGTATAACAATTACGAAAACAGTACCAGTGTTGTGTTATAATAATCAGCTGTGGAGTTGTGTCAATCGTCATTTAATGTGTAGAATAAACCAGTCCGCGGGAAGGTTAACCCGGTCAACAAATGCCCGCAGAAGTCGGATGTGTCGGCCTAACGGCACAAGAACGCAGCTTTGCTGTAAACAGGCACAACGCAATCACGTCCAAAAAAAAAAAAAAAAAACTCCGGATGAACGCAGAAGAAGAAGAAGAAAAAGAATAAAAGAGTTATATTTGGGAAACACACACACACACATACGCGCGCGCGCGCGCGCACACACACACACACACACACACAAATATAAACGTGTGTTGCCGGGGCCCATATGAGAAGCGAAGAATAGTAACACTTTTGCCTTCCATGCATGTCGTAAGAGGCGACTAAGGAGGTTTTGGGCTGAGACTTAGTCTACAGTCTATTGGGACTTCTGGTCCCCGACATGGCAGATAGGCATTTAAACCGTTTAGGCCTCTGGAGTGTTTACTCTTGTGGCTACGGTTTGCATTCGCATTTTCCTCATGTTGGACTGGTAGTGCATGGTTCCGTCGCCCTGCTACTGAGTGAGTGCGTGGCGCGACACCGTGAGCTGTGAATTTTGCGTGGAATGCTTTTACATCTCTCCGTGGTTGTTTGTAGCGTGAACTGCATGTTCGGAACGATGGCGGCCGGCTGTTTCTAAATTGGCTGGTTTGCCTTTTTCGGTTCACGAGTGCATTTTTCAGGAGACTCCTCGGAGTTGTCGCTGGAGCTATGGAGTTCGTGCTTTGTGGGGCGCTCTCGGCGGGTTGCCCTGCGGAAAGAGACCGAGCCATATGGGATAGCAGTTCGTACATGAGAAGTTACACACACGCGACCACGAGCATGTTTTTCTACAGGAATCCAAGCACCATATCGGCGCTGGAGGACTTGCATTGAATGCAGTGATATCTATATCGAACAAATGATACATTTAATCTTTACTTTTTCCGAATGTATTTTCACACACACACACACACACACACACACACACACACACACACACACACACACACACACACACACACACACGCACGCACGCACGCACGCACGCACGCACGCACGCACGCACGCACGCACGCACGCACGCACGCACGCACGCACGCACGCACGCACGCACGCACGCACGCACGCACGCACGCACGCACGCACGTACGCACGCACGCACGCACGCACGCACGCACGCACGCACGCACGCACGCACACACACACACACATGCACACACACACATACACACACACGCACGCACGCACGCACACACACACACACATTAAAGGGTGTCAAATGAATCCCCCTCATATATAACACAGAACGTGGGGAAGCATTAAATGGTTTGACAGAATGCCCATTGTGGAGCCAGTATTGAGAACTCAACAACTACCAGTGAATCAAGAGGTAAAGGAACGACGCCGGCTCTGCATCGGCCGTACAACTAGACAATCTATTATCTGTAACCCATCTAGATATTTACGTTTCTGTCTTCCCCTTGTTCGTTTGCTTTAGTCTTGCAATTTGTCAGCAAGTTCTCTAACTTATTTCTTCATATAACTTGTCAAAAAATTCTGAATGTCTACGTCCAATTTCGCTAACGAGTTTACGGTTTTCACTTGCTTCTTGGTTTTTCTGTCTGCCCTTGATATTGTTTGCATTTTCCCCCATAAACCACATCTCCATCGCCATAAGATCTTTTTCAGCTCGTCTGCTCATTGTCCACGTCCCACATCCATACAAAAGTACAAGTTATATGTAACACACCAAACCTCTTTTTCCCATTGCAATTGACATCTTTTTTATTGGTCAGTATGTTTTCCATCTTGCAAAAGGCTACCTTCGCCGTGGCGATTCTTGTTCTAATCTCTTAAAGGCACCCACCCCCATCAGATGTTATGTTTCACTCAACAGAGAACGAAAGATTGGAAGACCTCAGACACAGAGATCGGCGACAGCAGAGTGGTTGGATACTGGCCTGTTGTTCATGTGACCAGGGGTTTTATCCTCAATGGGCTGTATTCGATTGGTTAAAAATTGACCTGGGGTCATTCTAGAATGGGTACCATGACATATGTTGGCAAATAAACGTAGCCGGTGTGATACCGCGTCCATTAGCCAAGTGCTTCAGACTGGTGCAGACTGGTGCATACTGGTGCATAAACATACACATCTAGCAACATGTGCTGACTGTGTCTACAGTTGTGGGAAAGACACGTTTACTGTCATTGTAAAACATATGGAGATGCGTTGAGGTGAGTTTAATTAAGTTGAGTTGAACTGAATTAAGGTGATTCGAAGTGAGGTAAATTAAGTTGAGGTGAGTTGAATTGAATTGAATTAAACTGAGCTGAGTTGAATTGAATTAAGTTGAGTTCAGTTGAAATTAATTAATTTGAGTTAAGTTGAATTGAATTAAGTTGAGGAGTTGAATTGAATTGAATTGAATTGAATTGAGCTGAATTGAGATGAGTTGAATTGACTTAAGATGAGTTGTCATAAATCGACATCAGAGCACTCGGCAGATTCCCATACTTGCCCCGTCCTCTTCTTTAACAGTCAGCGAAGATTCCCAATATTAAAGGCACCAGTAACAGTCTTTCTACTTTGTCTATCTGGCTTTCCTTGAGGTCCTGAGTGTCGGCCAGATCCTCAGGTCACTCCCCGCAGCAGCGTTCTCTCCAGGCTGTGATGGTATCCTGTCTTCTGTACTATACACACGATCCCAAATGGCCCTGACCACATCCTACCATACACTAATACCACACCCAGCGGTGCAGACCCAGCCAATCCGTCTTCCTTCTCGTTTCCCATAACACCAGCATGCCCGGGGGAAAACATCCAACAGATTCTCTCCATTTTTGATTGTTGAATGGAAGCGTCTGTATGAAATATGCCTGTATTCATATTTCTCATCATTGTATGAGTCCGTTACAATCACGATACGCGCGCTGTTTGTCATCCAACCAGCGGGTCGCCGCCGTGACTTCTCCCTCCTCCATTGTCAGACTAAATGTAGTGGTATTATATGCCAGGCTCTCCTGTACCAAACACCGTCCACCAACCTTCGCCACGAACCCTCAATCACTTCTTTCACCTCTCCTTAGCACAAAGCCGTCCGTGTAGATGATTACATCACCTGGTCGCGAATTGTTTAAAACATGTAAAGAAAAGCACAATAAACATAAATGAATACTATGGTGAGAACACGTACGGAGTTGCATGGGATAGCTAAGCATAGGAGGGACTAGAGTGAGTTTATTGAGGGCCTATGTCATAAAGAGGGATACCCAGCGATAGAAGAAGAATGAGAGACATTTCAATAGCCTGGGCATTGATGAGATCATGGACATATCATGAGAAATATATTCACTGCCATTATGTCATTACTCCTTATGGTAGTACCTTACGATATAGGACGGGGGTATGGGATTTGGGGAGGGGGAGGGGGGGAGTATTGAGCCTGAGGTATTAAGGCTGTCTGGCTAGTGCAGTCACCGCGAACTGTCAAGGTGAGGGTTTTCTTTTTTTCACACGACAGAAAAATAATATACCACCTATCCAAGGATTCGAACCCGGGTCCCAGAATGGGAAACTGGAGTTCTAACCACTGGGCCAGACGGCTGAGAACGTAATATTGCATTCGGCACAATAGCACAATCTGGTAAATTGACAGCCAGACTGGCAGACAGACAGACAAACAGACAGACAAACAGGGACGCAGAGGTGTTTCCAAGGCACCAGGGCCGGGTTATATACTGGCCAAGACCTATTGACGCGTCCTCGTCGAGCGTCCTGGGCAACAGGTCCCTTCGGGGTCCTGGCTAAAGTCAGTAGGATCGCCGATTCCTCCGAAGTCGGAGAGTGTCTGCCTGTATGGCGAGGAACCACCAGTCTGCACACGAATAAGCCAGACATGGGACAACGGATACTCACGCAAAACTCAGGTCCTGTATGACATCACACTGATGTTGGACAACAGGATGCCTTAATCCGACATACAGGACTTCGCGTTGGAGCTCAAGCCAACGAACACAAGCAAGCAAGCAAGACAGACAAACAGACAAGCAGGCAGGCAGACAGACAGCAGACAGACAGGCAGACAGGGAGCCAGACAGACAGACAGACAGACAGTCATTCAGACAGACAGACAGACAGACAGACAGATAGATAGATAGATAGATAGATAGATAGATAGATAGATACATAGATAGGTGCGTAAATAGCTATTTTTTTTTAGATAGCTAGGTGGGTACGAAGGTGTATAGAAGGTCAAACAGAAAGCCAGACATGTTTATCTATTTACATGCATTTCAACACCATGTCAAATTCCCGTAAGCCTCTGGATTTCATAACATTGGCAATCGATAGAATGTTTATACAGCGGCATTAGTAATGTTTATACAGCGGCATTAGTCTATGCTAGTTATGTTTCCGTGTGAATCGACATTTCTTGGCTTAATAAGTCGAAATATCTCTCCAGATACCGTGTTTTCAACATGCTGTACTCACGCCAGATCCCCTATTCTTGTGCACTAAGTATTTAATCCGTACAGTTCTGTTGATGATATTAATGTGTTCTTTATTTTCATCATCATCATAATAACCCTAAAGTCGGAGACAGACAGACAGACAGATAGACAGACAGACAGACAGACAGACAGACATACAAGCAGACAGACAGACACACATAGAGATAGGCGGGAAGGTAGACAGACTGGCAGATAGACAAGCAGGCAAACAGACCAGCAAGCAGACAGACAGACAGATAGACGGCCGAGCGGACGGATCGACGAATGGACGGAAGGACAGAGAGACAGAGAGACAGACAGAGAGACAGACAGACAGACAGACAGACAGACAGATAAATAGATAGATAGATAGATAGATAGATAGATAGGTAGGTGGGTGGGTGGGTCGGTGGGTGGATGGATGGATGGATGGATGGATGGATGGATGGATGGATGGATGGGTGGATCGATGGGTGGATCAATGGATGGATAGATAGAGATAGAAAATCTGTATACGAACGAAAATATTTATTTTTAAAGGGTTAAGAATTGGGCACGCAGGCCCGTCTGACATTCTGCCCTTCTTCTCTACTTCCTCTCATACATTCTTTCATTCAACATCACTTATGAAGCAAATTTTTGATAACAAAAGAACAATAAGCATTAAAACGCATGAAAAATAATCAATAACAAATGACTCACTGAGGCAATGTTTAATATGGGCATTATAAATACCTAAGGAAGGTGTAACATGCCATACATACTACTTGTTTTCTGTCTAATAAAAATGATTTTTATTAATGTCACTATATTAAAGCTTACTTTCATTGTTTCTAGTTTTTTAATTAGAATAGTATGATCTATCGAATGCTTTTCTAAAGTCTATAAACACCGCTCCACATAGAGTATTGTTGGTAATATTTTGATGCCAGTTTTCTATCATATTTGTTAGGGCCGTAAGGCAAGTGTATTTTGGCCGAAATCTTGACTGACTGCCAACTATTAGTTTCTGGCGAACTAAGTGCTTAGTGATGTTTTGTGGATGTGCTTTTCTAGCGGTTTGGATAGTGAGGATAGTATGGAAATTGGTCTATAATTACTCATGAGACGATCGTCTAGAGAACCAGCTTTTAAATGAGGATACATTTTAGCGATTTTAAAGGCTGATGGGGAGTGACCTTTGGTGAAACATTGATTATATATAAAAGTTAGTGACTCGCAGATCGCCGGTGCAGCATGGCGAAGGATCCGATTACTGATTACATCTAGTCCTGATGAGTTATTGTTTTTTAAGTTACTGAGATGAGTAAATACTTCAGTGGTCGTCATTAGCGGTATGTTCGAGGGAATGTCTCCATAGCATTTGTTCTCATAGAATGATGATAATAAAGATATGTCATGAGGCGCATCTGGTATTGCAGCTTGCAGTTGGTTTATGTCGGACTTTAAGAATCTATTGAATTGATCACATGTAACCTGATTTGATGGTAATGATTGTGATGATTTGTGTTTGTTTGTCAAGGTATTAATTGCTTTCCATATATCTTTAGTGTTGGTTTATTCTATTATTAAGTTCTTAAAATAGTTGTTCTTTTTCTTTCGAATAACATATTGAACTTTGTTTCTCAGACTACGGTACATAGTTACATCTCTAGTTTTAAGTGCCATGTCCCGGTCTCTCATAAGTTCAACTTCCCCCTGTGTGATCCACGGGGGATTAGTGTGATGTTTAACACGAACTTCCTTAAATGGAACATGCTTATCAAATATACTTAGAAAGGTCTTCCGCCATTTGTCCATAGCATCGTCTTGGTCAGGAAGTTGGTAAACATAGTCCAGAGATGAGTTTAGCAAGTCTTGTAAAAACAAAGACGTCTCGATTGAAATTTTTGTAATTTCTATATTTTATACTTATATGCTTGTGTTTTGGAGTTTTGGTACCTCTTTTCGACCGCGTGCAACATACTGGGTAGTGATCGCTCATTGCATTAATAGGTACAGTAATTCTGTGATGTAGTCAGCACACGTAGTATAATTATGATCTATAAGTGTTGCAGATGATTTTGTTATTCTAGTGGCTTGTTTGACTAACTGTTGGAAGTTATATGACTCTATTATGTTTTCGCATGTTTTGTTTTATTTGTTAGTGTCTATTTTTAAGTCACCTAGCAGTATTATTTCTCTCACATTACTAAAGACTACATCCATCATAGTGGTGAATTTTTCATACCAGATATTTCCTGCACTGGGGTTTCGAAAAAGGTAGCCAACTACTAGGGGTATGCGATTTTGAAGTTTAACCTCAAGCCATACACACTCAATCTCACAGGTTTCAAAATCTAGCCTACGGTGGGCGTTAAGCGAGTTAGAAATATAAACTGCAATACCCGTCTCTTGGATCTGATAGGGATCTCTTCTAATCGTTTTAAAACATCTGATAGCGATGTCATCATCTGAGATGTTGCTATTTAATCGACTTTCGCTAACGCCGAACATGTGAAAATTTTGATTAAGTATAAGTGATAGGTCGGGCAGCTTCCCTAATAGATGACAGATGTTTAAATGCCCGATTCTGAGCCCCTTATTACTGAGCCATTTTTTGAACTTATTAGACATTTTAACAATGCGTAATCATAGATGTTTTAAAAACACAAAATGAATACAACTTACGTCCCTTATAACAATTCACACTCTAAAGTACAGAGAAATAGTAATATCTTTGTCAATATATAAAAAAAAATATTAAAAAATACCTATACAGATCTGTAAGGATGAGTAGTGAAGACCCCCTCACACACAGTATAAACACAATAAAAAGTATTATGAAAGATATACAACTAAGTATCAATTTATGTGACGTCAATACGAGTCAATGTTTATAGTTACGAACAATCTAATACGTTATTATATAAAACAACAGACAGACAGACAGACAGAAAGACAGACAGACAGACTGTCAGCAACTCATTTGCGACAGGCATACAAGGATTCCCCACTTTTGCACCACACGAAAGTGACAACTCGTATTGTTTGCAAAAGGATACATTTTTATTCGGAGCTGATCGTACATTAGCTCCACGAGCGGAATACCACATCGGTATTAAACATCATAGTATGTTATGAAGATGGAATGATGAGATGATACTAATAAGAATTACTACTGACGCTAAGCTACAGTCTAAACTATTGATACTGTCCTCAACTACACAGTCTCCACAGCGGATACACCGTCTGCTCTTTACGCCGTCCAGTCTCTGTCTGAACCAGCTCTCTGTGCTGTGTTCAGCCACGAGCAATTAGCGCTTCGTGCATTCGCTAGTTTACGTGATCCAGCACGCTGGTCACTTGGTTGTAGTGACCAGCATTACAAGTTACACGTCGTGAAGCGGGTTTCCCAATCTCTTGGGTAACCTCAGCTCGTATGCACTTGTTGCCCTCCTTGTTGACACAGGTGTGTCCCGTTATGGCTATTTATAGCATTTGTGTCTCTTCTGTCTGGTCTCCTAAACTGGTAGGTTACTTGCCCTTTCCCTAAGCTCTATTTAGCTCTCCTTAGCTTTGAGCTCTCTCCTAAGCCTTTGACAGGCTCTCCTTCCTCCCCTGTGTTGTTACAAACTTTTAAGTTGTGGGGTAACACAAGTAATCTCACAACAATTGGCTGTCTAATTTTGTCAAAGACTTCGTGAGTTCTCTACTTCTCTTCTGGGGATAGGACAAGATCTCTCCTTTCCTTCGTCACACTGTTGTATCACTTCACTTGGCTAATTCAGTAGCTCACCACACTAGTACAGTTGGCTATAAACTGTCATTATATTTTTAGGAATTGTGTGATCCGGATCCATTGCCATAAGACCTGTCCTCCGATTGTCCAAAATTAACAATCCCATACAACTTGCCTATGTTACGAGTGCAAAACATGGACAATAAATGTTCATGCTCCCATATAATAATTGCCCCAACAAGTATACATGTTTAATGTGCCACTCTTCATCTTTTAGCTTCCGCTTGTGAAGAAATATTTAAGTGTTACACTAAGGCTTTAGAGATATTATTGTGTCCCCTGTTGGAGTAGTTATGGTTCTTTGAAAGTAATGATGTATGCAAATTTATGTGTTTGTTTTCCTGATTGATTGTGTGTTTCCTATTAAACTAAAGTGTATTTAACTTACTAACATGTGTATGCGTTTCTAATTTAAGTGTATGTATTCTTTCGAGCGCCGTAAAGCGGTTTATTGTAGCCACAAATGAGTGTGTTATGCTAATTTATGTCTACAGTCCCGTTTTAAGATGCTCAAAATATGTTCCCTATGTTTCTCACTAAAGTATGGCAACTGCACACTTATAAAAAATGACAACACATTGGTCACACACATTGACACAGACAAGTTACAAGAAGTCGTGTTGTGCGGTGAAAAAATACCGCAATATCTCTCTCACTCTCCTAATTTAATCCAGTCTCTCTCTCTATCATTCACACATCTTTCGTTCACCTTTCATTCAAAAGTGGTTTTAAAATATTGGTTCGTCATTAGAATATGGTTCAAGCAATAATGCATGGATGAACAATAATTATGTACATTAAATGGTTGGCTGAATTTAAATGGGTATTCAAGCCACATGACTGTGCTTTATTTTTGCACTCGTCATATATCTACAAAAATATACATGATTGAAAGGATCGCTCGCTACCAATCCTATAGTAATGACTGATCTAACTACTCTATTGTAATTTGGTGTACTGTTCTAAATTAATCTAAGGGAAATAATCTAACTAATTAATTCAATTTAAGAAAAATGGGTTAATTACCTTAAAGTGTTTTTAATACTACAATGATATAAATTATTAAATGATGGTGTTAATTTGTAAGTGATGTTTTAACCAACTAAATATATAATTAAATAAGTTTAAATGGTGATAAACTAAAGTATTATGATGTAGGTGTTAAATTAAATGAGTTCTTAACTACATGTAGGTGAATTATAACTCTGAAATGTTCTAAATAATGTTATATGTTAACTCTACATTCATAATTCAAATATCACTACAAAAATATGAAGTTATACTCGACTGTTTATAAAAACATGTTATATACATATCACATATAATTTCTATCTAACTACACTAATTAATTACATCCAGGTGTGATGTTGGAGCAGTGTTCTCTGTAGAATGTCCTCGAAAATAGAGTTCCACACGACAAAGTCTGATTTACGCTCTCATCCTGGGTAATGTTCATACTAATGGTATGCTACTGGTTGGTGTAGGTTTAAGTCTAACACTTCGATCCACTCAAGGGTTGAATAAGTGGTAGTGGTGTAGACATATGATGTGTCTGTTCATTTCACTATTACTGACACAGTTTATATTACACAGCTGTAAGCGACTGGCGATGGTAACGCACTATAATGTTCATCATCACCACATAGGGCACTAGGTAATTACAGTGTCAATGTCTTTGGTGATGTGAGGTCGCTCTCTTCTCGTATTTCAGGTATCTCAATGTGAGAAGGTCGGCTCAAAGTGTCAGCTAGAGAGTTCATGCTCCCTTTCAAGTGCCTAATCGTGAAGGCATAGTTTTGCAGTATCAAGGACCACCTGTAGATCCTATTGTTGCGATGAACCCCAGACTGCATGACAGTTATCGGCGAATTATCGGTTTCAATAACAAACTCTGTATCCGCCAGGAATCGATGAAGTTTCCTGACACAATAGATCACGCTTAGAGATTCCAATTCAGAGGCTGAGTATCTTCCCTCAGCAGGGGTGATCTTCCGGCTTACGTAGATTATCGGATGAAATATGCCTTCATAAAATTGACCTAAGACGCCAGAAATGGAAATAGAACTTGCGTCTGTACGGAGGGAATAGGTAAGATTCTGATTAGGCAAACGCAAAATAGGTGGGACGCTAAACATACATTTCAATTTTGATAAAGCACCGATTAACTCTGCATCCTGTACATTAAGTTTTACATATGCCTTTAAAATATTCGAAAAAACGCTGGTGATTTCAGCCAAATTGGGTATAAATTTGCTGTAATAATTGACAAGACCAAGCAAACTACGGACCTGTTTCTTGGTCGTTGGCATAGTTAAATTAAGAATCTTGGTCACAATTCTTTCATCTTTTCTTAGTTGGCCTCTGCATGTATTTTTTTTTCTTTTTCCCCGCGTTTCCATCCTGTTTCAGGATATTGCGGTCAACACCAGCATCTTTCAGCTGTATGTTGATTCCTAGGCTAGATTACGCTCATCAGCACGCCACGACTTTCTGAGCGACCGGCTCCATACTCTCATAAGTCACTTTTGCGATTCGAACCACTGCTAATTCTCGTCGCGTCACGTGACGAGAGTATTCGGGGTTAGCGGAGAAAGCTGCTAACCCCTCGGCCACGGAGCCGGCCTCTGCATGTATGGTCTAGGAAATTAATTTCTTCCATACACAACTCTACTTTAGTGGGTTTCACTGTAAGACCGAATAATCGCAATCTCTCGAAGACATGTCGCAGTTTCTGTAAGTGTGATGTCCAGTCTACTGTATGGATACAAATGTCATCTGTCTGATTCAGTACTGTTGTTGTACTAGCTGTGTGTTCTGTTTCCTGGCTAGGTGTGTTTGCATTGTCGTCGTGCTCTGTCGCCCTACCTAGTGTAGTTGTGTTGTGTACGTCTGTCGTCCGATTGTTTGGTGTAGGTGCGTTTTGTTCGTCTGTCATGAGTTCTTGTCGTGAAAAGTAAGGCTTCAGCATGTTGATATGAAATATCTTTAATTTTCCCTTATCGATATTTCATAATCGACATCTGATATCTTTCGTTCAACTTTGAATGGCCCTTGCCATGATGTTAGTAATAAGTTACGTTTATCTGGTAGTAAAAGTAGCACCTTTTGATTGGGTTCAAGGTGTAGGGTTTTAGCCCCCTTATTTGCATAGTCGCTTAGTATGAACTGGTTTTCTTTACTCGACACCTGATTCAGGGGTCCAGCAATGTCCACCGCTATACTTTCGCATGGTCTAGAGGCCAATCTTGACCGTTGAACCTTGGCAATTACATGCTTTCCCTTTCTCACTAAATGTTGACAAATAGTACATGATCGACAGAACAATTTAATATCATTACAAAACTTAGGCCAGTAGTAGTGTGACAAAATTCTGGCTCTTGTTTTGTCGTATGCCAAATGTCCAGCAAACGGTGACACATGTGCAATCTTTAGCACATTTTGTCGGTGTTTTACAGGTAACACCGTCTGCTGAATTTCATGGTTATTTGTTGTATAATAACGCATGAGAATTCCGTTTTGTATTTTAAAATACCAAGATGCATTTTTAGTAACTTTCGCTCGTTCACCTAACAATTTAAAATAAGATGCGATAGTTTGATCGGTGCGATGTGCCTCGATAAATTCTTGTCGAGTAGCACTGTTACTAGCACCGCTGGGTGTTAACAACTGTAACATTTCATTTTGTAGGTCAGTGTAATGTGTTTGGGTATCTGACCTCGTTACAGCATTAGCCGTGTTTGTTTGTTTCCAGGCTAATATTTCGTCATCAATACATTGTTTTAATGATGGCAAGCAACCCAAAATCAAATCAGTACAGGGATTTTGCAGGATCGCGCACGTAAATGTGCGGCAAGGAACGGGGTGTTTATGCGGACTTTTGCCAGCGGGTATTTCTCAATGTTTCCAGAGAAAGTACGGCATTTAACAAACTCACCCGTATAATCTTCTGGCTTAACTAGATCTCTTCTTACCCCAAGTAAAGTGCTCCCGCTATCAAGTAAACATTAGCATGGTTGTTCGTTGACCAGTGCATCGTGGAACTTTAGATTACCTCTGGAGGCTAAAGCTGCATTAGCATCTTCGTTGGAACATGATATAACATGACCACATTTAAGTCTCCCGTCCGTATGAAACTGGTGACACGTGTCACATTCATTAAACTCTAATATATCAGTAACTATAGCCACACTCTCACACTCATTGACTGGTAATACATTTTCAAGATCGGAATCAATTACACTCTCATCATCTGATGATGTATCTAAGAGCACAGCATTGCTAGCCTTCATTCTTTGCCTGCCCAAACATTTAGAAGAATAATGGCCATAACTTGAACAAAAGAAGCATTTAACAGCTCGTTTGTACGAGTCTCGTTTGTTTTCCTGCTTTTTCATCATCATTTCAAGATGAGCAGGATAAGATGGACTTTTATCACACATAGAGTACTGCGGATGAAATAATTTGCAGTATACACACTGTATACAGGACCTGCAACATTTAGTAGATGCGATTGTTACACACAGTGAACAACTAGGGTTAGAATTAAATTGTAAAAAGACTCAGGTTATGGTCGTCACTAGGAAGGACGAAATACCACAATGTAATATACAAGTAAATGGGAATATTCTTCAACAAGTGAGCAGGTACAATTATCTCGGAACAGTAATAACATCTGATGGGAGATGCCTTGAAGAGATTAGAACAAGAATCGCCATGGCAAAAGTAGCCTTTAGCAAGATGAAAAACATACTGACCAATAAAAAGATGTCAATTGAAACGAGAAAAAGAGTGTTGAGATGCTACATAGAACCTGTACTTTTATATGGATGTGAAGCTTGGACAATGAGCAGCCAGGCTGAAAAACATCTGATGGCTGTAGAAATGTGGTTTCTGAGGAAAATGCAAAGAATACCATGGACAGCCAGAAAGACCAATGAACAAGTCCTTCAAGAAACAAATGAAGATCGTAAACTGATCAGAGACATTAGACGTAGACAGTCACAATTTTTTGGGCATGTTATGAGAAGAAATGATTTGGAGAACTTGGTGACAACTGGTAAGATCGAGGGGAACAGACCAAGGGGAAGACCTAGAAACAAGTATCTGGATGGCTTGGCCTTGTGGCATGGTCGAGACAGAAACACGGAACTGATCCACGACTCTGTTGATCGAGTGAGATGGCAGAACATGACCGCCCACGCTTACCGGCATGGCACATGATGGATGGATGGATACACACTGTGGTGGCTTCTGATAGGGTTTATCTTTCTTCTGATACCCTTTTTGATTATATGATTTGCTAGGCACGTTCTTAGCAAAAGCAGTGATCTCAGTATCATGTAAGGATGTTTTAAATATGTCCCTGTTTGAGTAGAAATACGCTGACCCACGTTTTTCGAGTTGTTCAATAGATTCAATGTCTGCTTGTTGAAGGAACTTAGCAAAGGGAGTAGGAACTGTGGATATGACTTTATCCATCACCATTAAGTCCTGCAATCTATCAAAATTCTTCCCTACTTTTGCCGCCTTAAGCCATTTATTGAATATACTCTGGATATTTGATACGTAGTCTAAGAACGTTTCAGTTGGCTTTGGTTTTATCTGAGAGTACTGGATCTGATATCCAGGAGCATCGAGTAGAAAATGCTGCATAATCCTATCATGGATATACTGATAGTTACTTTTTAGATCTGATGGTATAGACTCTATGACCTTTAATGGCTCCCCACTGAGATTCCTCATATAGATCATCGCCCAGTCTTCTAATGGTATTTTCTGAGTCTTAAGCTGGAATTCTACATTCTCAGTCCAAGCTGATATTGAATCGCCTTGGCTGAATGGCTTGATGACCCCCTTATACTTAGAGAATTTATTTTGCTCTTCTTGACTCTTCTGTTTAGTAGAGGCTATCTGGATGTTAGAGTCAATCTCCATCTCTTTCATCTTCAACTTCGTTTGTGACCCTACCTCTATTTGCTTATGCTTGGTGGCTTCCTCTAACTCCTTCATCTCTTTCTGATGTTGCCTTTCCATTGCTCTTTGGTCTCTCTCTCTAGCGCAGCTTTTCTCTCTGTCTCTTCTCTGCATCTTTCGTTTGCCCATTTCTCTAATTTTTCTCCAGTATTTTCTAGTTCTTTGCCAGCCTGGATGAATTCATTTAATGATGACATTATCTGGCTTTATGTTATTCCACAATTGATGGCAATATAATTTTCCAATACAATTTTACAACTATTATGTGTTAACTATTTACAAATTTCCCGGAAAAAGAGGATGCGTAGTTAACGATGAATATCAAAACTAGTGGAAAATATACTCATCTAATCTGCTGAAAAATACTGCACTCGGGATGTTCCGCCGCTGTCTTTCGTACATACACTGATCGACTTGCTTTTATAACTGATGTCTCTGTTCAATAGATCATCAATACTTTAGCAACAAGCATGTAATGTACAATGCATGGTTATTATTGCTTCAAATATTACAGTTTCTACGAATGGTACATAAATGTGATATAAATAATGATGATTGATGTAAATGATATGAATGTATGATAGTCTAAATGATCGTCAATGAATGTCAATGTCTTCTTGTCTTCACTTTCTATCGTCTCTGACTGCGCTGCGCTGTATGACTTAGCTTAACCTCTAATCTATTTCTGTTGTGCAAAAAGAATTTGCTTTTGCACAAGTACAAACGTGAATGTGATCAATGATGACATTACGATGATATCACACAAAATGATTCACACATGATGGTTAAATTTGCAATTTTGATAAATTTTCATCCAAATACTTTACACAAATAATATAGATAATGTTCTATCAAATTTCCGAAGAATAGTAAATTAAATTGCTTGTATGTGGTTCAAGCTCCACAAATGGTAATTAAGTTGTAATTTCAAATAATAATTTCAAGTACTCTTGAAAATGGTATCCTAATGATAATTGATGGTTGTTCAAGGCACTTATGATTACCACATGGCATTCTAATATGTTTAACAACTAGTATTTGGCTGTGGTTCAAGGCCCACGATTTTGACACCAAATGGTAATTGGCTGTTGATAAACAAATGGTAATGAGCGGTTGTTCAGGAAACTTCTGACACCAAATGGTAATGCGCGGTTGTTCATGGAACTTCTGACACCAACTGGTAATGCGCGGTTGTTCAAGTAACTTCTGACACCAAATGGTAATGCGCGGTTGTTCAAGGAACTTCTGACACCAAATGGTATCCTGCCTGTCAGCAACTCATTTGCGACAGGCATACAAGGATTCCCTACTTTTGCACCACACGAAAGTGACAACTCGTATTGTTTGCAAAAGGATACATTTTTATTCGGAGCTGATCGTACATTAGCTCCACGAGCGGAATACCACATCGGTATTAAACATCATAGTATGTTATGAAGATGGAATGATGAGATGATACTAATAAGAATTACTACTGACGCTAAGCTACAGTCTGAACTATTGATACTGTCCTCAACTACACAGTCTCCACAGCGGATACACCGTCTGCTCCTTACGCCGTCCAGTCTCTGTCTGAACCAGCTCTCTGTGCTGTGTTCAGCCACGAGCAATTAGCGCTTCGTGCATTGGCTAGTTTACGTGATCCAGCACGCTGGTCACTTGGTTGTAGTGACCAGCATTACAAGTTACACGTCGTGAAGCGGGTTTCCCAATCTCTTGGGTAACCCCAGCTCGTATGCACTTGTTGCCCTCCTTGTTGACACAGGTGTGTCACGTTATGGCTATTTATAGCATTTGTGTCTCTTCTGTCTGGTCTCCTAAACTGTTAGGTTACTTGCCCTTTCCCTAAGCTCTATTTAGTTCTCCTTAGCTTTGAGCTCTCTCCTAAGTCTTTGACACAGACAGACAGACAGACAGACAGACAGACAGACGGACTGACGGACGGACGGACGGACGGACGAACGGATGAACGGATAGATAGTTAGATAGATAGATAGATAGATAGGTAGATAGATAGATAGATAGATAGATAGATAGATAGATAGATAGATAGATAGATAGACGGATAGATGGATATATAGATGGATGGATGGATGGATGGATGAATGGATTCGATGGATGGATGGATGGATGGATGGATAGATAGATAGATAGATAGATAGATAGATAGATAGATAGATAGATAGGTGCATAAATAGCTATTTTTTTTAGATAGCTAGGTGGGTAGGTAGTTGTATAGACGGTCAAACAGAAAGCCAGACATGTTTATCTATTTACATACATTTCAACACCATGTCAAATGCCCGTAAGCCTCCGGATTTCATAACATTGGCAATCGATAGAATGTTTATACAGCGGCATTATTCTATGCTAGTTATGATTCTGTGTGCATCGACATTTCTTGGCTTTATAAGTCTCTCCAGATACTGTGTTTTCATCATGACCTCGCTGTACTCTCGCCAGATTCTTGCACACTGAGTATTTAATCCTACAGTTCTGTTGATGATATTAATGTTTTCTTTATATTCATCATCATCATAGTACCTCTGAAGTCGAAGTTTGTTCTCCTGATGGCGAAGGACTCTGTTAATAGGGAAAGCTAACCCACACGCAAACTTCAGTACATCACTACCATAAATAGTGCGTATGGTCTACTCTTGATTTCAAAGCGAGAGAGAGCGCAAAAAAAAAAAAATCTTCATAATCATTACCATGCAGTGACTGCCGACCAGCGTGGGTTATCAGGTTTCTCCCCATCTTGCGATCTCTGACGTCATGAATCAGTTCATGTGTTGACTCCCTTCCGCGCCATGACACAAGCCTGTCGATAATTTCCTCTCGCTGACTTCTTCTATCTATTTATTTTCACTTCTGCTTAATGAGCTATGATCCATTGCAAAAGCCACTCGTGAAATAATAAGCTTTATTTTCTGTGTTTTCTTACAGTGAAGTTATTCCTTTAATGTGCTTCTTGTGTTGACAGTATTAATGGATCAAGTGCCGTCTCCATATTTAAGATTGACCCCCCCACCAAACTCCTTCTTCGTGATATGATGTGCAAATGGGTATACGGCTGTCTGCCCTAGTTTTAATGTTATCTTCACAATTATAACACTGCTGATCTACCGTTATCTTCACAATTATATCACTGTTGACCTATTGTCATCTTCACAACTATATCAGTTCTGATCTTTTGTCCGTCTGTCTGTGTCTTTGTCCTCCAGTTTGATTAATTTGTTAAGATAACTGTTAGTGGCACTGAAGTGGAGGGACTATTTCCCTACTTTCAGGCCATTTGTCTATACAGTCTTAGGCCCCATACTTTTAATAAGCCAGTCGTCGACTCGGCATGGGTGATGTAGCCAATATTATGTAGATCGCCTTGAATTCCCATGGCATCTTATCTTATCTTATCTTATCTTATGATGTTATCATCTTATCTTATCTTATATCTTGCGGTGTCATATGGGCGTCATGTATCGATATTCCCATGGATTCTGTTATTCCCTCTGTCCATTGTTTACGTGGTCAGTCTCTTCTTCTGGTTCCATTTGGTGTGTACATCATTACTTGTTGTGACATACTGTCAGTAGGTAGCCTAGTTATGTATCCGAACCATTTTACTATCTGTTTTCGTGCTTTGTGCGAAACTTTCGGCAGGCCGTCATGTGGAAAGAGACCGAGACATATGGATTAAAATTCGGTGCACTGAATTCGATCCTTTCACGTTTGAACTCCTTTAATCTCAACAGACACCAATCCGGTACCCACTGTAACATTGGGTATGTGTATATAACAATTAATTATTCTCATCTTTAAGTTTTTGTCCACCTTTTTAGATATTAAATCTTTCAGCTCCAAAGTGCGACACGTTATTGGTGCTTCTCTGTGAATCCCATCCATCAAGCAATGTGTTCTCTTAACTTTTTTACATTTGGGCTGAGCATACTAGAGACATCTGCCCTCGGCAGTGGCCATTTCCGCTGTGTAATTATTCTCTTTGAAAGGCAGGCACTAGCCATTTTTTCACAGTGATTATCTCCCTCTTGTGGATCTGCATCGAAACATTTCGCAACTTCTGCTTTCTTTGCCCAATTTTTGGTTTCTTTTGGACGTTAATTGCGTTGTGCTTGTTAACAGCAGAACTGCGATATTTGTCCCCCTTTCGGACTTTTTACTGGCAACTGTTGACCGAGTTAGCCTTCTCTGGGTAGTTTTGTAGGGCATTATACAGCCTTGATGTAGCGATATTATCTTCGCTTGTCCATTTACAGGTGGAGCCTTACCCCACTCACCAGGCCCGTCGAGTACATTCTGTAGGCCCTCAAGAAAGGCAGCGATAGAAACGGACATTCTCCGTCTCACTGCATCAACATTGACATACATTGTTACGGCTGGAGTGACCACAACTGCCCTCACCAAACTTGGCCAAGCTATCTAGATATGTACTTCTCTGCCTTCCCCTTGCTCTTTAACCCTCAATTTTGATAGTTGTTACCAATTCTCCAGTGTATTTCTTCTCATAATGGCAAGAAAACAACAACAACAACAACAACAACAACAACAACAACAACAACAACGACGACGACGACGACGACACCACGACGACAACAACGACGACGACGACAACGACAACATCACGACGACGACGACAACAACAACAACAACAACATTTGACTATTCACGTCTAATTTCTCCAGTCTTTTTGCGGTCTCTATTTGCGCCCCTTAGGACTTGCTCATTGGCCCATCTATCTGTCCAGGACATTCCCTGTATTCTCTCCAGAAACCACATTTCCAATCCATCAGATGTTTTTCAGCTTCTCTGCTCATAGCCGAAGTTTCATATCCATACAAAAGTACAGGTTCTATGTAGAACTTCAACACTCTTTTTTTCTCGTTGCAATTGACATCTTTTTATTAGTCAGTACGTGACAACTGGAACGATCAATGGGAAAATAGGCAGAGGCAGATCAAAAGAAATTAGACTGGATGGACTGATGCGATGCCATGGAGGAATATCACCAACGGATTGATCCAGAACACCAAAGACCGAGATCTGTGGAGAGACATGGACGCCTAAGCCAGCTGGCAGGGCACTTGGTGATTATGAAGACGCTAATTGCAGATGTATTGGTGTAACCTTTCATCTGGAGTAAACTAGCCAGAGTGAGGAGAGAGAGAGAGAGAGAGAGAGAGAGAGAGAGAGAGAGAGAGAGAGAGAGAGAGAGAGAGAGAGAGAGAGAGAGAGAGAGAGATAGGGTGATCGTGCCGCATGTACAACACATTTCCTCTACAATTCAGCCCAAGCTTTGTGCTATGGAGAGGTATAAACACCTACCAGGTCCCAGCCATGGGTTATAGTTATTATACTTTATGTGAAGCACAATTTAACAAACTCGTGTCTGTCCAAATGGTCAGGTGTCAGATCAGAGAGGTAGTTGGAAGTCTCCGTGGCGAAGTGGTCAAGCTGTCTGACTCGGGCTTCAAAGGTTGTGGGTTCGATACCGGGCTGCGTCCTTCGGTTCACGAGTGAATTTTTTTCGGAAACACCTAGGGGTCGTTGCAGGAGCTACCTACACTACAGCTTTGTGCGGCACTTTCCGCGCTGCGGAAAGAGACTGAGCCACATGGAATAAAAACCCGGTGCAATGAAGTCGAACCTGTCAAATTTTAAGCGACGTTTAAGCGACTTTTGAGAGGTAGACAATGTACATTACTGCGGGGGTATGTGTGTTGTATATGTCAGCATGAAAAATTTATTTCATGGCTTTAAAAGTAAAAGTAACGGACCCGTAAGACACGCCTTAGAGAGCAATGGACATATGGTGTTAGACCCATGTTTAACTAGACCTAGCGGCATTGACTGGCTGGTGTTGTCAGTAGAACCAAGGTCGCCGTTACTTAACATGACGTTTACGACTCCGAATCCGCTCCCTTGGGGATGGAACCCACGCGATAGGGTCAGTAGTCAAGTTACTAGCCCTACACTACCGCGGCCCAGTAGTCGAGTTACTAGCCCTACACTACCGCGGCCCAGTAGTCAAGTTACTAGCTCTACACTAGCGCAGCCAAGTAGTCAAGTTACGAACCCTACACTAGCGCGGCCCAGTAGTCGAGTTACTAGCCCTACACTACCGCGGCCCAGTAGTCAAGTTACTAGCTCTACACTAGCGCAGCCAAGTAGTCAAGTTACGAACCCTACACTAGCGCGGCCCAGTAGTCGAGTTACTAGCCCTACACTACCGCGGCCCAGTAGTCAAGTTACTAGCTCTACACTAGCGCGGCCAAGTAGTCAAGTTACGAACCCTACACTAGCGCGGCCCAGTAGTCAAGTTACTAGCCCTACACTACAGCGGCCCAGTAGTCAAGTTACTAGCCCTACACTACAGCGGCCCAGTAGTCAAGTTACTAGCTCTACACTACCGCGGCCCAGTAGTCAAGTTACCAAACCTACACTACCGCGGCCCAGTAGTCAAGTTACTAACCCTACACTACCGCGGTCCAGGAGTAAAGTTACCAAACCTACGCTACCGCGGCCCAGTAGTCAAGTTACTAGCCCTACACTACAGCGGCCCAGTAGTCAAGTTACTAGCCCTACACTACAGCGGCCCAGTAGTCGAGTTACTAGCCCTACACTACAGCGGCCCAGTAGTCAAGTTACTAACCCTACATTACAGCGGCCTAGTAGTCAAGTTAGTAGCTCTACACTACAGCGGCCCAGTAGTCAAGTTACTAACCCTACACTACAGCGGCCCAGCAGTCGAGTTACTAGCCCTACACTACCGCGGCCAGTAGTCAAGTTACTAGCCCTACACTAGCGCGGCCCAGTAGTCAAGTTACTAGCCCTACACTACCGCGGCCCAGTAGTCAAGTTACTAGCCCTACACTACAGCGGCCCAGTAGTCAAGTTACTAGCCCTACACTACAGCGGCCCAGTAGTCAAGTTACTAGCCCTACACTACAGCGGCCCAGTAGTCAAGTTATTAGCCCTACACTAGCGCGGCCCAGTAGTCAAGTTACTAGCCCTACACTACCGCGGCCAGTAGTCAAGTTACTAGCCCTACACTACCGCGGCCCAGTAGTCAAGTTACTAGTCCTACACTACCGCGGCCAGTAGTCAAGTTACTAGTCCTACACTACAGTGGCCAGTAGTCAAGTTACTAGCCCTACACTACCGCGGCCAGTAGTCACATTACGAACCCTACACTACCGCGGCCCAGCAGTCAAGTTACTAGCCCTACACTACCGCGGCCCAGTAGTCAAGTTACTAGTCCTACACTACCGTGGCCAGTAGTCAAGTTACTAGCCCTACACTACAGCGGCCCAGTAGTCAAGTTACTAGCCCTACACTAGCGCGGCCCAGTAGTCAAGTTACTAGCTGTCAGCGACCTGTGCGCTGCAGCTTTCAAGACTCCGCTACTTTCGCACTGCACGAAATAACAATTCATGACATTTGCGAAAGGAATGCAATTTATTCAGAGCCGACATGTGAATGGCTCTACAAGCATTAGGCTTCATCATTGTTATACAATATGAATATATCAACGTGATTATAGATGATGCTAGCATTACACAATCTAAATGATATAGCCCTAAGTTTTCCTATGGCCTAGAAAGCTATCGTATTGGTCAAGGATACGTCCGACCTCTCTACCGTCTCCAGTCAGTCTGTCCCGCTACACATAGCGTGGACCAGCACGGGCCCTTTTACCCTCCGTGCAATTGTTACTATTGCGTGCCTGGTCTTGCCAGCACGCTGGCTGGTGAGTTTGAGTAACCTGGCCTATCACGGTTACCAGCAACCCAATTGCTTGGGGAAAGCCCTCGCTCACCCGTACTCTTTGCCCTCTGGTCTGACACAAATGTGTCTCCCTGTGAGGTATTAATAGTAGTCGGTGTCTTCCCTGTCTGGGTGTCTCTCTACTAGCCTAGTGTTAACTCCTTACTCCTGTAAGGGCTTATTGGGGATGCTGACAGGGTCCCCCTACTCTTCGCGAAGTGTTACTTCCCCTTTCTTATCTTTGTAACACTTCTTGGTTACCAAAGAAAAATTGGTTGTCCCCAATTTTGTCAGCTCTCCAATAAGTATAGAACTTTCTAGTTTGGGGATAGAACAATATCTTCTACCTTCATTCACAGTGTTCTATCTTTTCACTTGGCTGATTTAGTAGCCCATGTTTCAGTATAGTTGGATCTCTAGATATCTCAAGGATTGGTAGTGAACCGGAAACCGTTGTCTTATGACTTATGTCCTGGCTTCTGTCGTTAGACCCTATGTCTCTTGACTTCCACCCATTGACTTACGTCTTGACCTGTTCCTCATATTGCCCCAAAATGACAACCCACACACTAGTTGACTCTGTTATGAGTACAACACATGAGCACCAAGTGTTCATGTTCCCATCAATATCCCCTCCAACTCTATACACATAGCTCTACTGTTCACCTTTTCGCTTCCGCATGTGAAAAAGCTATGTTCACTGTTACCTTTAGGTTTCTGATTATTTATTGTGTCCCCTGAATTTAGAGTTATTGTTCTTTGATTTAATTGGTGTGTGCAACTTTTATGTGTTCGTTTTCCTGTTTGTTTGCGTGTTTTCTAATAAACTACAGTGTACTTAATTCTCTAACATGTGTATGCGTTAGTGTAGTAAATGTGTGTGTTCCTTCGAGCGCCGCAAATCGGTTTATTGTGGTTACAAACGTTCGTTATTTTTATTTGTGATCACAACTCCGTTTTCTGAAGCTCAAAGAACGTTCTCTCTATATTCTGCTAAAGTGTTGCTGTAACACATATAAAACATTGACAACACATTGGAAACACACATGACACAGACAAGTCAAATAAGACCTTTCCAGCGGTGGGAAAAAAATATTTCCGCGGTCTTTCCCTCTCGCTCTCTTTCTTTCAATGTTTACTAAGTTTCCGCATTCTCCCATCGCATTTTCTCTTCTTTCATTCATCTTTCATTCCCTTTCATACTTTTCTTTCACTCAATCATTCTCTCGTCATTAAAATATGGTTCATAATATTACATACATAAACAATATATATACATTAAATGATTGGCTGAATTATCACAGTAATCGCGCCAAATGACTGTGCGGTTTGGTTGCACGCGTCATGTCTGTACAAAATATACATTGTTCTCAGGATGGTTCGTTACCGATCCTGACATAGTAACTTCCATACTTTGGTGTGCGGACCTAAATTACCTTCAAGGGAAATAATTTACTACTACTTTCATTTAAGCGAAATGGGTTAATTACCTTAAATGTTACTTGTGAAAAAGATGATATTAAATCCTAAATGATTGGCATTAATTTTAAAATGATATATTAGCTAAATGGATGTATAAATGATTATGATTATAAGTAAATTAACTAATATAGGATCTAATAATTGTATTTCTAAAATGGATGTTTTAATAAATGGGTTATTAATTAAATGATGGTGATTTCTAACTAAGCAAGTAAGAAAATAAAGTTATATTTGCGTTTACATAATTTGCAATAGAATAAATAATAGAAAAATGAAGTTATAGATATTGTAAATAAAATAATAATGTACATATATCACAGTTACATTTCTATATCTAATTACACTAAGTTGACGTCCTCCTCTGCGCTGTGAAGCTAGAGCAAATCTCTTTGTAGACTATACTAACATAGTTCATTACACCAAAGTCTTTAATGCTCTTCTTGACGGATAGTGTATTAATATAGTTGCCTACCACATCATGTAGGTCCATAGCTAACCCTGTATTGTCATTCAGGGTCTAATCGTTGATTCAATACATTCAATTCGAGGTCTAGCCTTACTATATTGTGACGTTGGTTCACATCCTTTCTAGATCAGGTCTAAGCTGGATTCGCTGTCCTATTGGCGTTAATTGCCATAATCTAAATTACGTGTGTCTCAGCGCATGCTAATTTTGCGTATGTTCCTTACACTTCTATAGCGCTGTTCTATTCACACAAGTCAAGTATCAGGCGATAGTAACGCACTTACGATATGTCTTATTCACCACACATGGCACTTGGTTATTTAATATTACAGTGTCAATGTTTCTGGTGGTGTATGGTCCCTTCCTTCCTGTAACTCAGGTATTTGAATGGATGAAGGACGACTTAAAATGTCTGCAATCGTATTTAATCTCCCTTTTAAATGTTGGATGGTAAACGTATAATTTTGGAGAATTAAAGCCCACCTGCAAATTCTATTGTTGGTAGGGTGTCCAGATTGCATCACAGACAATGGAGAGTTATCGGATTGGATTACAAACTGTGCTCCTGCCAAGAAGCGATGAAACTTTCTCACACAATAGATCAAACTAAGGCCTTTCATTTCTGATGCTGAGTATCTTCCTTCAGCAAAAGTGATGTTGCGAGCTACGGGGTGGAACGTCCCGTCGTTGAACTGACCTATGATTCCAGATCTGGATATGGCACTCATATCTGTGCGTAAGAAATAAGTGAGTTTCGGGTTAGGCATACGAAAGGTAGATGGAACAATGAAAAAATGTTTCAATTTCGATACCGCACTAATTAATCGTGCATCCTTTACAAATAACTTAGCCGAAGCTTTTAAGATGTTAGAAAAACCACTGATGAATTTTCTATAGTAGTTTGGGACCTGTTTCTTGGTCGTTGGCATTGTTACATTTAGAAATTTAGTGACGATAATGTCATCAGTTTTCAATTGGCCCCTGCAGATGTTATGACTCAGGAAGTCAATTTGTTCCATGCCCAACTCTATTTTGGACGGCTTAGCTATGAGTCCACACAATCTCACGCTGTTGAAGACCTGTCGACGTTTCGTTAGGTGTTTTGTCCCGTCTTTCGTCTGATTGCATCTGTTATTTCTATATGTCGAGATATTTGTTGCAGTTGTGTTTACTGTCGGAACTGGTAGTTCCATGTCGCCCAATACTGTTGTGCTACTACTTGTGTGTGCTGTTATCTGGCTATGTGTGTTTGCGTTGTCGCTGTTGTGTGTCGCCTTACCTAGTGAAGTTGAGTTGTGTATGTCTGTCGTCTCATTGCCTGGTGTTGGTGCATTCTGTTCGTCTGTCTGCTGTTCTTTTTGTGCAACGTTTGGTTTCAGGATGTTGATATGAAATATCTCTAAGGGTTCTTTTATCGATATTTCATTATCCGCATCTGATATTTTGAGTTTAACGTTGAGAGGCCCTTGGCAACATGTTAGTACCATGTTATGTTTATCGGTTAGTTGAATCACAGTCTTTTGGTTCGGTTTAAGGTGAATCGTTTTAGTACCCTCGTTTGGATAGTTATGGTTTCCATTACTCGACACCTGCATTAGGGGTCCAGTAATATCGACCGCTATACTTTCAAGTGGTCTAGATGCTATCACTGATTTTTTGCACTTCGGCCTTTACATGTTCTTTCTTTCGTACACGATGTTGACCCACATTATAAGAGCGACAGAAAGATTTTATGTCCGAACAAAATTTCGGCCAGTAAAATTGTGATTGAATTCTGGCTCGCGTTTTATGATAGCCCAAATGTTCAGCAAACGGTGGTGAATGTGCGATTTTCAGCACCTTTTCCCGGTATGTTACAGGTAACACCGTCTGCTGAATTTCATGGTTATTATATGAGTAATAACGCATGAGAATTCCATTAACCTTTTTAAAGTACCAGGAAGAATTTTTAGAAACTTTCTTTCGCTCACACAACAAGTTAAAATATGGTGTGAGTGTTTGGTCGGTGCTTTGTGCCTCGCTCAACTTTTGGCGAGTAGTGTTGGTATCTGCACCACTTGGTGTTAGTAGCTGTAGAGTTTTATTTTGTAAGTCAGTATAACTTATTTCTGTATCTGACTTAGTTACAGCGTTGACTCTGTGTGTTTCATTCCAGGCTTTTATGTTGTCGTCTGTACATTCTTTCAATGCATCAAGACATCCCAAAATAAAGTCCGTACATGGATTTTGGAGGATAGCGCACGTAAATGTGCCGGTAAGGAACGGGGTATTGATATGCGCTTTTGCCAGTGGATATTTCTCGATGGTACCCGAGAAAGTACGGCATTTGACAAATTCACCCGTATAATCTTCTGTTCTAGCAAGTTCTCTTCTTAATCCCAGTATAGTACAGCCGCTATCAACTAAGCATTGGCATGGTTTACCATTGACCTGTGCATCGTAGAACTTAAGGTTACCTCTGGAGGCACATGCTGCATTAGCTTCTTCATTTGAACATGATATTACGTGTCCACATTTCAATCTCCCCTCCGCATGAAACTGTTGGCATACTTTGCACGTCTTAAAGTTTAAAATATCGGTTACTGACGCTACATTTTGGCATTCATTCGTTGGCATTACATTGACAAGTTCAGGATCTATGTCACTCTCATCGTCTGATGATGTATCGATGAGGGCTGCGTTGTTTGCCTTCATTTTCTGTCTCCCAAGACACCTATTGCTATAGTGGCCATAACTAGAACAAAAATAACATTTTACAGCACGTTTAAACGATGATCTCCTGCTTTCTTGCTTCTTTAACACTTGTTCTAGGTGTGCCGGATATGTGGGTTTTTTTATCACACAACGAATATGTTGGGTGAAACAGATTGCAATAAATACATTGAGGTGGTTTCTTATCTGGTTTGTCCTTCTTACTATAGTCTTTCTGTTTGTAGGATCTATCAGGGACTCTGTTTGCAAAAGCTGTAATTTCTGTGTCATATGATGTAGTTTTGAATATGTCCCGATTAGAGGAAAAATAAGCTGACCCCCGTTTTTCTAGTTGTTGAATGGACTCAATATCTGACTGTTGTAAGAACTTAGCAAAAGGGGTAGGTACTGTCGAAACAACTTTGTCCATTACTATTAGTTCTTCTAGTTTTTCATAGCTGTTACCTACTTTAGCCGCCTTAGTCCATTTTTTAAATGTGCTCTGCACGTTAGAAATGTAGTCTAAGAACGTTTCAGTTGCTTTTGGTTTAATCTGTGAGAATTGAATTTGGTAACCAGTAGCGTCCAAAAGAAAATGTTGCATTATCCTATCGTGTATGTACTGGTAATTGTTTCTAAGATCAGTAGGTATGGATTCTATTACTTTTAAAGGCTCCCCACTCAGGTTCCTCATGTAAATCATTGCCCAGTCCTCTAAAGGTATTTTCTGTGTTTTTAGTTGGAACTCTATATTTTCAGTCCATGCGCTGATTGAATCACCTACAGTATATGGTTTAATGAGGCCTTTGTATTTACTGAATTTGTTCTGTTCTTCTTGGCTCTTTTGTTTGCTAGAGGCTATTTGTATGTTAGAATCTACCTCCATTTCCTTCATCTTTAGTTTAGTTTCTGAATCTACCTGTATCTGCTTTTGTTTGGTAACCTCCTCGATCTCTTTCATTTCTTTTTGATGTTGTCTTTCTAATGCTCTTTCATCTCTGTCAAGAGTAGCTTTTCTTTCTGTTTCTTCTCTCTGTAGAGCAATTTTCCTTTCTGTTTCTTCTTTATACTTTTGATCTGCCCATTTTTCTAGTTTATCTCAAGTGTGGCCCATGGCGATGCCCGCCTGGATACATTCATTTAGTGACGCCATTTTGTGGCGTTATGTTAATTCACAATGATAATATAATAATATGCACAGAATAGTATACAATAATGTGTTAGTACATATACATCATTTGCTGGAAAGGAATATGCATGATTACGTTAGAGCATATCGAAATATTCGGAAAATATACTCATCTAATTTGTTGGACAGTGCGGTACTTGGGATGTTCCACCGCAGTCATTCACACTACACACTGGTTTGATTTGCTGACACATGGCTGCGTTCTGGTTGGTAGAGCAGCAAAAATTAGACACACGCTTACGTTGTAAATACAAGCTCACAATTCATCATATTTTATCAAATATTTCATATTTCATAATGATGTTACTATAATTTCCTATTTCACGCGATTGGTGAATGAGAATGTGATAAATAGTGATAGATGGTATTAATGATGAATGATATGATCGTCTGAATGATTGTTAGATGATAAGTGAGATGATTAGTCGTATGGCCGTCAATGTCGTCTTGTCTTCGCCGCTTGACTCTGGCGTACCTTCGTTTTAGGCTGCAGTTCGTCGCTACTCTAATGATTTCGTAGAATGGTGACATTGATGGCTGTATCACACGCAATGAAATGTACACGGTGGTTACGATGGTGATGTTCACTGATAATTTTATACATTTCAATTGCTTTTAATATATCACACACTTTCTAAATAATATTGGTAGAATTTCCCACTTTACCGATCTAATTTGTATCACTTGTGGTTCACACTCCACAAATTGGGCGATCGTATAATTCACCACAAGAAAAAATTTAATTTATAGCATGTATCACAATAATATTTGTATTACTTTGCAATATATCATACATTACAAATGTCGAAACGTACATTGAACTAATTCTGGCACAGAACTTTTGTAATATTTATCGATAGTTAGCGTTCGTTTAGTGGTTTATAATACCACTTTCATGTTGGCGTTAACTGCTCGTCGAATATTACCACAACTGCCTGCTATGGCTGTTCAGAAAACGTTCACATGAAATCTGACAGTAATTGTACTGCTGGCGTTCGTTCAATGTGTTCTGACCCTAATTCGCAGCTGGCGTTGGTTCTTTGACCATTCTGACACCAATTCGGGGTCTTACTATGGTGTTGGTTCATAACTTCTGCCATCAATTCGCAGTTAGCGTTGGTCCACAACTTCTGACACCAATTCGGGGTCTAGCCTGTCAGCGACCTGTGCGCTGCAGCTTTCAAGACTCCGCTACTTTCGCACTGCACGAAATAACAATTCATGACATTTGCGAAAGGAATGCAATTTATTCAGAGCCGACATGTGAATGGCTCTACAAGCATTAGGCTTCATCATTGTTACACAATATGAATATATCAACGTGATGATAGATGATGCTAGCATTACACAATCTAAATGATATAGCCCTAAGTTTGCCTATGGCCTAGAAAGCTAACGTATTGGTCAAGGATACGTCCGACCTCTCTACCGTCTCCAGTCAGTCTGTCCCGCTACACATAGCGTGGACCAGCACGGGCCCTTTTACCCTCCGTGCAATTGTTACTATTGCGTGCCTGGTCTTGCCAGCACGCTGGCTGGTGAGTTTGAGTAACCTGGCCTATCACGGTTACCAGCAACCCAATTGCTTGGGGAAAGCCCTCGCTCACCCGTACTCTTTGCCCTCTGGTCTGACACAAATGTGTCTCCCTGTGAGGTATTAATAGTAGTCGGTGTCTTCCCTGTCTGGGTGTCTCTCTACTAGCCTAGTGTTAACTCCTTACTCCTGTAAGGGCTTATTGGGGATGCTGACACTAGCCCTACACTACCGCGGCCAGTAGTCAAGTTACTAGCCCTACACTACAGCGGCCCAGTAGTCAAGTTACTAGCCCTACACTACAGCGGCCCAGTAGTCAAGTTACTAGCCCTACACTAAGGCGGCCAATAGTCGAGTTACTAGCCCTACACTACAGAGGCCAATAGTCGAGTTACTAGCCCTACACTACAGCGGTCAATAGTCGAGTTACTAGCACTACACTACCGCGGTCAGCAGTCAAGTTACTAGCCCTACACTACCGCGGCCCAGTAGTCATGTTACTAGCCCTACACTACAGCGGCCAATAGTCGAGTTACTAGCAATACACTACAGCGGTCAATAGTCGAGTTACTAGCATTACACTACCGCGGCCAGCAGTCAAGTTACTAGCCCTACACTACCGCGGCCAGTAGTCAAGTTACTAGCCCTACACTACAGCGGCCCAGTAGTCAAGTTACTAGCCCTACACTAGCGCGGCCCAGTAGTCAAGTTACTAGCCCTACACTACCGCGGCCAGTAGTCAAGTTACTAGCCCTACACTACCGCGACCAGTAGTCAAGTTACTAGCCCTACACTACAGCGGACAAGTAGTCAAGTTACTAGCTCTACACTACAGCGGCCCAGTAGTCAAGTTACTAGCCCTACACTACAGCGGCCCAGTAGTCAAGTTACTAGCCCTACACTACAGCGGCCCAATAGTCGAGTTACTAGCCCTACACTAGCGCGGCCAGTAGTCAAGTTACTAGCCCTACACTAGCGCGGCCAGTAGTTAAGTTACTAGCCCTACACTAGCACGGTCAGTTGTCGAGTTATAGCCCTACATTACACAGATCAGTAGTCTAATAAGTTAGTTAGTTAGTTATTTAGTTAGTTAATTAGTTAGTTAGTTAGTTAGTTAGTTCGTTCGATCGTTCGTTAGTTAGTTAGTTAGTTAGTTAGTTAGTTCGATCGTTCGTTAGTTAGTTAGTTAGTTAATTAGTTAGTTAGGTAGTTAGTTCGTTCGATCGTTAGTTAGTTAGTTAGTTAGTTAGCTAGTTAGTTAGTTAGTTCGTTCGATCGTTCGTTAGTTAGTTAGTTAGTTAATTAGTTAGTTAGTTAGTTAGTTAGTTAGTTCGATCGATCGATCGATCGTTCGTTCGTTAGTTAGTTAGTTAGTTAGTTAGTTAGTTCGATCGATCGATCGTTCGTTCGTTAGTTAGTTAGTTAGTTAGTTAGTTAGTTAGTTAGTTAGTTAGTTAGTTAGTTAGTTAGTTAGTTAGTCGACAGATCATCCTCATTGCACATCGAACCATTCAGTCCATTAGTGCTCGGATCCCCTCCTCAGTAATCCCGTAGCGTCTAGCGGGTCACGACACCAGTTCTGTGCTGGTTTATTAATCTTCTTTGGCTTCCTGCGTAGTGTTCTTGTTTGGCCACCCCTCTTTTAATTTGCTGTTCTCGCAGTCTGACAATGGGTGTAGATTCACAGTCATCACTTGGTTCGCGCAAACGACTTACTTCTCGTAGAGCCTTCAGCATATCAGCCTGGTCCATAGCTCGTCCGCCCTCTACAGTACCCTTACCTGCATGCCTGTCAGCCTTCTCATTTCCTTGGACATCCGCATGTCCTGGCACGAGAATGAAACTAATCATTACCAGCTGTGGCCGCTCCAGAGACAACAACCACTGTCTCCGTGCTTGAGATCAATGAAAATCGCAGTCAACGAACGATAAAACACATACGACAAACATTTACTCATTTAGCGTTGGTGATCATGTCTGTTCACGGCCTTCTGTCTGTAGTGCTTCCAATAGTTTCTGATACCGACAATGTGTTTCGTGTGCTATGTACACACAAAATGGGCGAATGTCAACATGGCAGAAGCCAATGCTATTCATATAGAAAATACATCTTTGTGCAAACAAAACGACATGATAGTCTGTTTAAAATTACCGCGTGGACAATTTAAATTACTGTGGGAATACGTGTGTTGTGTATTTAAGCCTGAAGAATTTTTCTGACTGAGTTATTCATTTGTTTATAATCTATACCTCGTGGCGCTAGTGATCATGTCTGTCCACAGCCTTCTGTCTCTCGTGCTGCCAGTCATATCTGATACTGACGTTCCTCTTTGGCATAATTCCTCCTTGTCATAATGCCAAACTATCGAGCATCTTATCTCTTGGTTTTCCTATGCCTCTCTTCCCTTTCAACCCTTCCCGCTGTTGCGACAAACTCCAGTTTTCCCCCTTCTCATGTCTAAAGAATATGGACTGTATTATTATGGTGCAAGCAACCAGGTGTCTTTGTGAGATACCTTCTTTCAATGTATCTTCATTGTTCTCTTTACCTGTCCAAGGTGTTCTCATAATCCTCACTGCCTTTTGTTTATGTTATGTGAATGTTCGAATTTTCTCACTCTCATTGCAATTACCCCCCTTTCCAGTTCTAAAATCACCTGCTAACGCATGCTCAAGATCAATGGGAATTGTACAGTCAGCAAATGATAAAGCACACAGCACAAACATTTACTCAACCTCCCTAGAATATTAAGTACTCCCCTCATGACAGCAAACACACATTAAGATGCACATGTTTGAAAAAGTCATCTCTTAAAACAACAACACGTCGCCCAACAAAGAAATGAACAATTGAAATCACTTGGTTGTGGGCGATATCAATGCTTCGGTATCGATCTTGCTAGGGGGCGACAGCGACAACTATTCAAGAGATCGATATCGTCAGGTATTGATAAACGGTGTCTTTTGAGGCAAATGGTATCGACCAGCTAGTGGGCAATTAAATACCAATGTGTCTTGGCGTCGAGTAATTCACTTAAGGAACCCACAAGGAGAGAATGCTTGTTTCTATTCTGGTCTGACCTGACAGACGGAATTACTCACCCGGGGTGCACGCCCACATAGAATCAGACCACAAAAAAAAGGCGCTATCGTCATTTGGAGGTGACAGGTCTTAAACTTCCGGGTTGCTGAATGCCGAGGTAACTGGTTAAACCTCTTCACCTGCCCGTTGGACTAAATTGTTGACTTCTCATCCTTAACTTGGGGACATAAATTACAAATATCTGAGAAGTCGGAGTGGGTTTGCCTGATAGCGAGAGATGCTGGTAATAGGAAGAGCTAATTCACGCGGAAAAATTAGTCCAGTGCACTAACAGTTGTAGCACTTGTATGGACTATGCATGAGTTAAAACGAGCGAACGCAAAAAAAAAAAAAAAAAAAAAAAAAAAAAAAAATTAATTACTACATCACTCGTTGATGATTCTCAAAAACATTATTTACTGACAACTATTCGTATTTAACTGCCTGGCTTAACTAACTAATTTTCAAATTAATATAAGACCTATCAATTTCCAATTCAAATTCAGTCTCCGCAATGGTATTTTTGTCTGATTCTACGCGGGCGTGCACCCCGGGTTGGTAAGTTCGTCTGCCAGGTCAGACCAGAATAGAAACAAGCATTCTCTTGTTATGGGTTCCTTAAGTGAATTACTCAACGCCAAGACACATGGGTATTTAATTGCCCACTAGCTGGTCGATACCATTTGCCTCAAAAGACACCGTTTATCAATACCTGACGATATCGATCTCGTGAATAGTTGTCGCTGGCCCCCCTTAACAAGATCGATACCCAAGCATTGATATCGCCCACAACCAAGTGATTTCAATTGTTCGTT
>OY992876.1:438975750-439013250 GCA_963921405.1 Cepaea hortensis
TCTGGAATAGTTGTTAGGGGGATACCAACTGTGGGCAGATCGGTGGTTTCTCTGCAGAGTTGTTTGGCCTGGTGGATAAAACTACTTCTTTTCAACCGCCCCATAGCTAGATTTTCAAATCTGTTCTTCATAGGGTGGCCTGGCAAGCTGAGGGACTTTTCTGCTTGTATTAGCCTTTTCGTATCTCTGCACTCACTCAGTGCTTGTGTCTTCTCCATTTTCTCCATTTCCACTATAGGGTTTGATCTCATCCCTCCTGTTGTGACTCTAAATGCTTGATTTTGCACCTTGTCCAGCTCTTGTAGTGTGGTTTTTGATGCTGAATACCACGCAGTTGACCCATATTCCAGGTGTGGTCGTATACTCTGTTGGTAAACTTTGCTAAGTATTTTCCCACTGGCTTCCCATGTGGTTCCACTTAGCTTTCTCAGGATGGCTATTTTCCTTCTGGATTTTGCTACTGCTTTGTTTATGTGCTTTCTCCATGTCAGCCTGCCATCAAATGTTACTCCAAGGTATGTTGGTTCTTTATCTTCTCTAAGGGGTTCTCCATTTATCTGGATGATCCCTGCCTTTTGTTTTGGAGAGAGGGTAAATAGAGTGGTGTTGCACTTGTCAGTGTTTATGTTGACACATGATCTATTTGCCCATGCAACAAATGCATCTACAGCTCTTTGTCACTGGTGGCCACAGATGCATGTTAATTTGTGCTCCATAGAACCAGGTCATCAGCATATATTGCCGCTTTAATTCCATGCGGTAGATTAGCAACAAGATCATTGATGAAGATTAGAGAAAGTGTGGGGGACAAGACTCCGCCCTGGGGAACACCATGACGCAGTAGTACTTTCTTGCTCTTGAGTCCATCTATCTGTACTCGGGCTCTTCTGCTGTGCAAGTATGCTTTCACTCATTTGTACATTCTTCCATTCACTTCATAGTTTCTCAGTTTCTTTATCAGACCTTCTTTCCAGACTTTGTCAAAGGCTTTCTTAAGATCTATCCATGCCGCAAACACCAGCTTCTTCTCTTGGAATGCATCCTAAATTTCTTGAGAGAAGTAGATTGTCTGATATTCCGTAGAGTAGCACTGCCTAAAGCCAGCCTGCAGTGGCACAAGGATGTTTTCACTTTCAATGTACCACTGCAGTCTGTGATTGATGATGCGCTCCATTGTTTTGCAGAGACAGCTGGTGAGGCTAATTGGTCTGTAACTGGAGGCAATAGAACTATCTTTCCCTGATTTTAGGAGGGGTATCATGATTGCTTCTCTCCAGGCTTGTGGAACACTGCCTAAGGTCCAACTGTTATTGAAGATCTGCAACAGCTTTGCTTTGGCCTCTGTTCCTAGGTTCCTGATCATTTCATTGGAGATACCATCAGCTCCTGGTGACTTTCTAATTTTCAGTTTTGATATGGCTAGCTCCAGTTCGCTGATTGTGATAGGTGCCTCCAGAACCACATGTACTGTTTCATTCTGTCCTGTATGTTGCCATTTCTCTCGAATCTCTTGTTGTTTCTCTGGGCTAATTTCGACATTGTTATCTTGTGCGAATGAGTCCACAAAATGGTCAGCTGTTAAGATGTTTCCGTCTTTATGTCTTCAGAATTGATAACGATGTAGGTCAATATCAGCCTATTAAAAGAGGTGTGAGACAGGGATGTGTAATGTCTCCAGATCATTTTTTCCTGTACAGTGAAAATATTGCAAGGTGTGGACTGCGCCTGACCCTGCAGCCAGCAAGGTTAGGATCGGCTAGCCTCTCCTAGGAGGGGTGAAAAGTGAAAATTAGTAGTCTGCCAATGACCCGCAAACTACACAAATCAACCCCACCTCCATGTGGTGCAGACTGGGAAACCAAGACCAAGTCATGGGGGCAGAGGCATTTCACTGTTGAGTCATACTGGGAAAATATTTTGCGAAATTCTTGAAAAAAGATTAAGAACTATTATACATGTAGAATCCCAGCTAAGAGAAACACAACTTGGATTTAGGAAAAACAAAGGATGCACAGATGCCATTTTTTCTCTTAGACAACTTATAGAAAAATCAATCGAATTCAATGAAACACTATATACTTAGCCTTTATCGACCAAGAAAAGGCATTTGATATAGCAGATAGTGTAACAAGCTATGTGGAGGGTCCCAAATAACTATGTCTCAATTTTCTCATGTATATTTCATAGCCCTGGCTTTAAATAGGTCTTTCCCTGCCAACCCTCCTCCGTTTCCCCCGGACTCACTGTCACTCTCTATTCGACCTCAGGACCTATTTCCTGCAGGGTCGTTCTGGCTGACACGCATACAACATGACGTTTTTCAACATATTTGTAATTGTAAATTTAATAACTCAATACATAACAGCACAGAAAAAAAAAAATCTGACAATTAACTCATAAACATCTACACACAATCTAGAGAGAAAACTAGTCCATACAATATCAACACAAATATAAATCTCCTAGCTCATCGTTTTCCATATTGTCCCATGAATTCACAACCACCTCATGGCAAGTTCACTGGTCTTTATTTCCCGCGTAGGTTGTTCGAACAACAGGGTTCCATAAATCCAGGATTCCAAGTTTCCGTGTCCTACACGAATGTAGTGTGTCCAATGGTTAGGGAAAGTGCCCTGGGATCACGGGGCACAATTTTGGTGGGGAAATACTCAAGGAGAATAAATAGGATATATGTACGGGTGTGTCCGTGACTTAGGCGGGATCTAGCCCAAAATGCAAACATACTCGATCCCAGCTCAACGAACCGCCTGCCGAGGTGTCTGAAAGTATTCGTTCGGGCCCGCCGTGGTTCTATCTGGTATAGCCCAACAGCAGCAGGGACTTCATAGTAAACATAATGTTCTATGTCGATGCTCTGTCGAAACTTCCGGCTATATTCGCCGTCAAAAGAAGGATCCTTTCATATCCCAGCCGTAGGATACGACACTTTATCTGTAAAATTCTTTAAAACTTGAATACATTGTGCCGACCACAACCGACAAGGTTGACAACGGACTTTTCACGCCCAAACCATTACCCTAGGTCATATTTGGTGCAAGGCGCGCCATTGGGTTTTCCCGAAGAACAGATAGATTTCAAAGTATTCGTGTCAAATGCTCGGGTTATGAAAGTACTCCAGAGAATCCCACTCCGAAGGAATTGAGCGGATAGGTATGAGGACATGGGCCACTGAGGTTTCGCTACAGATAGAAACAAGCTGTGGGAAATCCTTAAACAATATGGAGTGAGTACACATCTAATGAACCTATGTAGAAGCTTATACAACAACAGTGAATGCATAGTAAGAGCAACTAGAGGACACTCAGAACCCTTCACCATAAGATCCGGAGTTAGTTAGTTAGTCAGTTAGTCGACAGATCATCCTCATTGCACATCGAACCATTCAGTCCATAAGTGCTCGGATCCCCTCCTCAGCAAATCCCGCAACGTGTAGCGGCTAACGACGCCAGTTCTGTGTTGGTTTATCAATCTTCTTTGGCTTCCTGCGTAGTGTTCTTGTTTGGCCACCCCTCTTTTAATTTGCTGCTCTCGCAGTCTGGCCATTGTTGTAGATTCACAGTCATCACTTGGTTCTCGCAAAAGTCTTACTTCTCGTAGAGCATTCAGAATGTCGGCCTGGTCCATGGCGCGTCCGCCCTCCACAGTAGCCTCACCTGCGAGCTTGTCAGCCCGCTCATTTCCTTGTACTCCCGCATGCCCTGGCACGAAGATGAAACTAATCTTTGCCAGTCGAGACCGCTCCAGAGGCAGCAACCATTCTCTTCGGATCGACCCCTCCTCTATTCTCTTGATCATGTTCATTGAGTCGCTAAGGAAACAAGCCCTAGTGAATGTCTGTGTCTCGAGCCATGTTATTGCTTTACTTACTGCCATGACTTCCATGGTCAGGCTACTTGTGGTTTCAGTGAAAGCACCAGAGTCCTCCTTCACAATTCTCCCTCCGGCCCGAGCTGTAAAGGCCCATGAGCTTCTCACATGTCGGACGACCGACCCATCTGTGTAGATGACTGCGTCACCGTCTAGCGAATTCTCGAAAATCAACGCTTGTACTTCAGCCTCAACAGCAGCCGGATTTTCTTGTCTGCATTTTCTATCTAGTTGGATGCAAACTGAAAAGGATGTGCAGAAGTCTGTTGGCACTTGCACCCACACCTCGCCAGGTTCTAAGTCCTCAAGTGAACACACCTGTTGAAGAATGTCTTCGGCTTGACCCATCCACGACCGTCCTCTTTTTAACCTGCTGCCCTTCACCTTCCTAATTTCACTATGCAGTGGATGTTGTGTGTTTGCGTTAATTCTGAGGTAGGCGCGTGCTCTGCAAACTAGTATTCTCTCTTCAATGGTTGGAAAACCAAGAAGGTAGCGCATCGCCCTGCATGCTGTATCTCTTGTACATCCAAGAATAATGCGCATAGCTTCATTCTGTATCCTTTCCATCATTTCTATCTGCTTATGGCTGAGAGTCAGGATTGCCATTGCATACTCCAAAACAGACATGACCAACCCCTCGTACAGAAGACATAGATGGCGCTGCTCACAGTTTGCTGCCGCCATCACCCGCATCGCTGCCAAACCCCGCTTGGACTTTGTTATCACCTGGTCTATGTGCACATTATAAGCAAGGCTTCGATGAAACCGTATCCCCAGGTAATTCATTGCCTGAGTTCTTTCCACCGTCTCTGAACACAGCATTACAGTTGGTGTTGGAGTGTTGACAATATGATTATTCAACGAGAACCAAGTCACTGTTGCCTTTGTTGGGTTGACCATTGCCCCAGCTTCATCACACCAAGTACTTATGCGATTGAGTTCGGTTTGTAGTTCCACAGCAACCTCCTCTCTATCCTTCCCCTGACGATACACTAAAACATCATCGGCATATGACAATGTCCTGCCAGGTCCAGTGATCTGCTCACTGGTGATTCTCACTGTGTGAACAGTACCGGAGATAATGGTGATCCCTGTGGTAGGCCAGGATATATTGTTGTTGGTTCCGAAGTCCAACTGCCACATCTAAAAACTACTTTCCGTTGGAAGAGGGCTGCAGCGATCCAACTAAGGAGGGATGGACTTACGTTTAGTTCGAGAAGCTGAAACATTAAAACATCCAGTGGTACTCTGTTGTATTCGTCCTCAAGATCAATCGCTGCAGCAACGGTTTCAGTGCCTGAGTGGAAACCTTCATAGACATCCTGGGCAAAGACTGCTTCATTGGTCCAGGTTTCTCTCTTTGGACGGTACCCACCCAGGGTGGGTGGGAAAACACCTTGCCTCTCTAGTTGGCTTGATATTTTCCTGGCAATTACCTTCTCCAGCAGCTTGCCTATTGTATTCTGCATGGTTATAATTCGATATCCCTGAATTTTTTTGTGGTCTTTGTCAGGCTTCGGCAAGGGAATCAGATAGCTGTGTAACCATTCCTCCTTGATGCTAGCACTCCCTATACTGTTGTTGTACATGTCTGCTAGTTTCTCTAGCTCATTGTCGGTACACCTATTTATGTCATCGTATCTTATGCCATCAGGACCTGGAGCACTGTTTTTTGATCGTCGAAGCACAGCCTTGATTTCTTTCACTGTCACTGTGTCTTCATCCGAAGTGTTCTGGGCCTTGCATCTGTCTGAGGTGACCTCCTTGGCCAGATTTCGGCCTCCCATGTCTGTCTGGTTGCTTTGCTCAAGGTAGCGTTCAAAGAGGGCTTTGCCCTTGTCCTCGTCAGTCCTCTGCCAGATGAGGTCAGCACCTTGGAAGTCAGAAATGCTCTTATTCTTGACTACACCACTCATGCTTTTATGTAGTCGCTAGAACAATTTCAGTGACTTGTCTGTGCTTACTCTTTGACACACCTCTGCCCATTTTTCGCTTTTAACAACCTTGACCAGTTTTTTGAAGTAGCTTACTTTTGTGTGCATCTCTCTTTCTAAGTGCAAGCAGGGACTAGGATGACCAGCTCTGTTCTTCTTGGCATTTTACCATCTCCTCACAGCACTACGCTTATCCACCCAAGCCTTCTCCACCTCGAAACTCCACCACGGTGGCTGCTCCCAGCTTTTTTGTCTGCCCTGAAACGTTCTGCGCTTGTCACGTCTTATTTTACTCACCACATCTTGCCCTGTACTGTCATACTGGAACGTCTTTACCTTTAGCTTGTGCTGCCTGGTTCTGCCTTTCTCCACCAGTATGCTGCACGGGTGGTGGTCGCTGCCATGGTGTCCTAGGACACCCCATCTACACACTGTAGTGAGTGAAGGTGAAACTAGCGCCAGATCAATAGCACTGTCCCTATCGCCCGGACGTCTTGCTGTCCTGGTGATACAGCCACTGTTGATACAAACCAGGTCGATGGTTTCCAGTGCAGTCTCGAGCTCCTCCCCCTGTGTATTGGAGGAAGTGTTTCCCCATGATCTGCCTAGCGTTGAAGTCACCACAGAAAATAACATTTCTCTCGTGGCCTAATATGCCACTTAAGCACTGCCACTTCTGGGCGTCCACACTGGCATTGCGGGCATAAACATTAACCACCACGAATGGTATACTGGAATGAACTCTCAACGCCTGTATTTGTATATCGTCACTGTCCCAACTGGACATGTCTAGCTCTGACGCCACCATGCTGTCGCGAACGAGAATCGCCATTCCCAGATGTCGTCTGTTGTAGAAACATTTGAAGCCGGCAATTTGGAGTAGCTGATCGCCCAGTCTCGTCTCCTGGAGTGCTACAATGTCGTTCCTGTAAACTAGGGTTTCTAAAATAGAGCCCCGTTGTTTTACACTGGCACAGTTCCAATATAGAATACGGATATTCCTGAGTCCTAGACGGTGACACTTGAGTCTAAAACTCCTCAAACCTCCACGCTTACCTTGCTTCTTTTTCCCTGCGCGGCTACCACGCCGCTTCGGTATGTTGACTGCTGACCGCACGAAGAACACACGTTGTTCCGCCATGTTGAAAAAACGTAAACACAGACTGAGAACACCACACACGCTGCTGAAAATTCACTCAAGGATGGCTTCGCTCGATGCACGAACTCCGCAGCACCCGCGCAGATCTTGAGTAGAAACTCCTGGTTTTACATCCTGGCACACCAATTACACGCAAGAGATGAATAAATCCATCCCCTACGCGAACAAGTTAACGAACACAAAACAACACGACCGTCCGTCGCCATCTTGAAACCGGACGATCCAGAGTACGACAAGGTTGTGTCCTGTCCCCTCTCTTGTTTATAACATATATAAACAACATATGTAAAGAAACCAGCCAAACAGAGACCGCAAGAACACCGCATGACGAGAACATAGAAGAAGAACCATCTGCAAATCTAACCATTAGAGAACTCCTGTTTGCGGACGACCAAGCACTGATAGCAAAATCAGAAGCTGAACTACAAGACCACATGGATAGTCTAAACGAAATGTGTAGGGAACATAACATGAAAATTAGCACAAGTAAAACAGAGGTACTGACTGTAACTAAAGAAGAAAAAGCAACAACGATTTACCTAAACGAACTTCCCTTGAAACAAGTAAAGAGTTTCAAGTACCTAGGAAGTATAATATAATCAAATGGCAAATCAGAAGACGAGATCGAAAATAGACGCAACAAGGCAAACCAACTCATTGCACAAATGGCACCAATACTAAAGAACACACATGTATCAATAATTACTAAGAAAGCACTTTACAATACAATCTTCCTACCAACTCTATGTTACCAATGCAAACCTGGACAATGACATAAAAAGAGAAAAGAAAAATCACAACAGAAATGAGATTCCTGAGAAGAATACTCAATTTATCAAGAAGAGATAAGATCAGAAATGAAGAAATCAGGACTAAAGTGGGGGTTACAGCTGCACTAGATTTTACTACATACATGAAGCCCATAAGCGGGCACTCTCCCGCTGTTTATACTTCACTTCGACACCGCAAGGTACAAGAGGGACATGATGAGATGAGATGAGATGAGTGAAAATATTTTCAGAAATAAAGAAGATATGGAAGGAATCAACATTGGGGGACGATACATCAATAAAATTAGATATGCAGATGGTACAGTCTTGATTGCAGACAACGAGCAGGACCTGCGACATTTAGTAGATGCGGTTGTTACCCATAGTGAGCAACTGACTGACTGGCCGTCTTGACAGACGATAGTTAGTAAAATGGGGTTATCTCTCCATAACACAAAGCCTGGGCTGAATATAGAGACCATGTGTTGCCCATGCAGCATGATCCCTCTCTATGCGTGTCTACTCCAGAGGAAATGTGACACCAATACGTCTGGAACAAGACAAACCGCAGAAGCTGCCGAATCAGCAAAGCAATGCTCTAACTGTCCGCATGTCGGAGCTTCGATCCTAGACCCTTTACCGACCAAAGCTTAGGGCCTGGTCTACCTGCCATGACATGTAGTCTTTAGGTGGTATTTCCTCACACCAGGATAAGAGTGAGCAACTAGGGTTAGAATTTAATAGTAAGAAGACAGATTATGGTCGTCACTGGGAAGAAGGTAATACCGCTATGTGATATACGAGTAAATGGGCATATTCTTAAGCAAGTTAATCGGTACAGTTATCTCAGAGCAGTCATAACATCTTGTGGGAGATACCTTGAAGAGATTAGAATAAGAATTGACATTGCGGAGGTAGCCTTTTGCAAACATACTGACCAATAAAAAGATGTCAATTGAAACGAGAAAAAGAGTGTTGAAGTGCTACATAGAACCTGTACTTTTGTATGCATGTGAAGCGTGGACAACGAGCAGTCAAGCTGAAAAACATCTGATGACTGTGTAAATGTGGTTTCTGAGGAAAATGCAAAGAATACCATGGACAGACAGAAAAAGCAATGAACAAGTACTTCAAGAAACAAATGAAGATCTTAAACTGATTAGAGACATTAGATGTAGACAGTCAAAATGTTTTGGGCATGTTATGAGAAGAAATGACTTGGAGAAGACCGAGAAGTAAATCCCTGGATGACTTGGCCAAGTGGCATGGTCGAGCCAGGAACACAGAGCTGATCCACGACTCTGGTGATCGAGTGAGATGGCAAAACATGACCGCCCACGCTTATCGGCATGGCACATGATGGATGGATGGTGTCCAAACAAGAACACTACGCTGGAAGCCAAAGAAGATTATTAAACCAACATAGAACTGGTGTCGTCAGTTGCTACAAGCTGCTGGATTTACTGAGAAGGGGATCCGAGCACTTATGGACTGAATGGTTCGATGTGCAATGAGGATGATATGTCGACTAAGTAACTAACTAATAATAACAATGTGAAGATTACGAAGACAAGAAAAGGAAGAACAAGAAGAAGGCAGTGGTGAAAGTGACGTAGATATGAAATGGCCACCGCAACAAAGTCAGTAACAACAACTGTAACAAATACAGTAACGACGTCAGTAACAATGACAGTAATGATGACGACAAAGACAAATACACTGATGACGACAATGAGCTGAAGTAGACAAGAATGCAATATGTGTGCATCACGTGGTACTACTTTGATGTCAGGCCAGGCGTGCGATGGTTTAAAAATGAAACGTTTTACGAATAGCACGACCGACGTCACGGCCTGGCTGATCAATGGAGTGTGACAGGTGGGGCCCTTGATGTCCCAGGTATCTGTAATTATCAATGGTTCGGCGTTGTTAATAAGTTAACAATTACATTTTGTTGATCAAGTCCGTCCTCTCATTTCATTCATCTTCTATGAGCCCAGATCAGCGGCGGAATAAGAGATGGTGTTACTCGCTAGAGTACGTCATTGTGTTGGTTGGAGGGTTGGTTGAGTGGTTGATTGGTTGGTTGGTTGAATGGTTGGTTGTGTGGTTGGTTGGGTGATTGATTGGCTGATTGGATGGTTGGTTAAAAAGTTGGATGGTTGGTTGGCTGGTTGGTTTGTTGGTTGGCTGGTGTTTTGGATGTTGGTCGGTTGGTTGATTGGGTTGTTGGTTGGCTAGTTGGGTGGCTGATTGTTGGCTGATTGATTGATTAATAGATGGTTGACTGGCTGGTTGACTGGATAGTTGGTTGATTGAATGGTTGGTTGATTGGATGGTTGGTTGGCTGGTTGATTGGATAGATAGTTGATTGGATGGTTGGTTGGATGGTTCGTTGGGTGGTTTTTTGGCTGGTTGTTTGGTTAGTTGGTTGCCTGGATGGTTGGTTGGCTGGTTGGGTAGATTATTGGATGGAAGGTTGGCTGGTTGGTTGATTAGATGGTTGGTTATCTGGTTGATTGGACAGTTGGTTGATTAGATGTTTTGTTGGCTGCTTGGATGGTTGGTTGGCTGGTTGGTTGGTTGCCTGGATGGTTGGTTGGCTGGATGGTTGGCTGTTGGTTGATATGATGGTTTGTTGGCTGTATGGTCAGCTTATTGGCTGGATTTGATGATTTGGATTATTGGATGGAAGGTTAGCTGGTTGGTTGATTAGATGGTTGGTCATCTGGTTGATTGGACAGTTGGTTGATTAGATGTTTTGTTGGCTGCTTGGATGGTTGGTTGGCTGGTTGGTTGGTTACCTGGATGGTTGGTTGGCTGGATGGTTGGCTGTTGGTTGATATGATGGTTTGTTGGCTGTATGGTCAGCTTATTGGCTGGTTGATTGGTGGCTGTTTCGCTGGTTTATTGGACAATTGGTTTGTTGGCTGGTTGGTTGGTTGGTTTGGCGTTTTGTGTGTGTGGATTGCTTGGCTGTTTTGTTGGTGGGTTGTTAGATTGGTTAGATGATTGGCTGAGTGAATGGTTGACTAAATGGATAGTTGGTTGTTCGGTTGGATGGATAGATGGTTAGTTACCTGGTTGGATGGTTGTTTGTTTGGTTGGATGGCTGATTGTTTGGTTGGATGGATGATTAGTTGATTGATTAGATGGTTGGTTGTGTGGTTAAATGATTGGATGATTGATTCGGTGGTACTGATTTGGTTGGATGATTGGTTGAGTGGTTGGTTGACTGACTGGATAGTTGATTGTTCGATTGAATGGATGGGTGGATGGATGGTTAGTTGATTGGTTGGATGATTGATTGTTTGGTTGGATAGATGATTAGTTGATTGTTTGGATGGTAGGTTGGGTGGTTATTTGGTTGGATGATGGTTCGTTGTTTGGCTGGTTGATTGTATAGTTGATTGTTGGGATGTTTGGTTGGACGTATGGCTGAATGGATGGTTGTTTTGTTACAAGCTGGTTTATCTCTTTCACTGTCCGTCTGTCTGTTTATCTATGTTCTTATCCCTTTACCCGCCTCAACTTCCCTGTCTGTCCAAAGTGTTTACACACTCATTCGTTATCGATCACGAGTAATCCGTCTCATGGCACTTGAGACAAACCCAGTCAAGGCCCGACCCCCACAGAAAATATCCTACCATGTAGGTGCTAATCCTCCCTGCAACACACTTTTTGTAAACACCCTGCAACCGTGCCCCACTACGTCCAGGATAAATGGAACCGTGACCCCCTACGTCCCTGCTAGCTAGAGCTGTGCCCTACTACGTCCCTACTAGCTGGAGCTGTGCCCTACTACGTCCCTGCTAGCTAGAGCTGTGCCCTACTACGTCCCTGCATACTGGAGCTGTGCCCTACTACGTCCCTGCTACCTGGAGCTGTGCCCGACTACGTCCCTACTAGCTGGAGCTGTGCCCTACTACGTCCCTGCTAGCTAGAGCTGTGCCCTACTACGTCCCTGCTAGCTGGGGCTGTGCCCTACTACGTCCCTACTAGCTGGAGCTGTGCCCTACTACGTCCCTGCTAGCTAGAGCTGTGCCCTACTACGTCCCTGCTAGCTGGAGCTGTGCCCTACTACGTCCCTACTAGCTGGAGCTGTGCCCTACTACGTCCCTGCTAGCTAGAGCTGTGCCCTACTAAGTCCCTGCTAGCTGGAGCTGTGCCCTACTACGTCCCTGCTAGCTGGGGCTGTGCCCTACTACGTCCCTGCTACCTGGAGCTGTGCCCGACTACGTCCCTACTAGCTGGAGCTGTGCCCTACTACGTCATTGCTAGCTGGAGCTGTGCCCTACTAAGTCCCTGCTAGCTGGAGCTGTGCCCTACTACGTCCCTGCTAGTTGGAGCTGTTCCCTACTACGTCCTTGCTAGCTGGAGCTGTGCCCTACTACGAACGAACGAACGAACTTTATTTTCAAAGGGTAACTCATTGGGCATGCAGGCCCGTTTTACATTCGGCCCTTACTACGTCCTTTCTAGCTGGAGCTGTGCCCTACTACGTTCCTGCTAGCTGGAGCTGTTCCCCACTACGCGACTCCTCCTCTTCTTCCTTCTCCTCCTACGTCCCTGCTAGTTGGAGCTGTGCCCTACTACGTCCCTACTAGCTGGAGCTGTGCCCTACTACGTCCCTGCTAGCTAGAGCTGTGCCCTACTACGTCCCTGCTAGCTGGAGCTGTGCCCTACTACGTCCCTGCTAGCTGGAGCTGTGCCCTACTACGTCCCTACTAGCTAGAGCTGTGCCCTACTACGTCCCTGCTAGCTGGAGCTGTGCCTATTACGTCCCTGCTAGTTGGAGCTGTTCCCTACTACATCCTTGCTAGCTGGAGCTGTGCCCTACTACGAACGAACGAACGAACTTTATTTTCAAAGGGTAACTCATTGGGCATGCAGGCCCGTTTTACATTCGGCCCTTACTACGTCCTTTCTAGCTGGAGCTGTGCCCTACTACGTTCCTGCTAGCTGGAGCTGTTCCCCACTACGCGACTCCTCCTCTTCTTCCTTCTCCTCCTACGTCCCTGCTAGTTGGAGCTGTGCCCTACTACGTCCCTACTAGCTGGAGCTGTGCCCTACTACGTCCCTGCTAGCTAGAGCTGTGCTCTACTACGTCCCTGCTAGCTGGAGCTGTGCCCTACTACGTCCCTGCTAGCTGGAGCTGTGCCCTACTACGTCCCTACTAGCTAGAGCTGTGCCCTACTACGTCCCTGCTAGCTGGAGCTGTGCCTATTACGTCCCTGCTAGTTGGAGCTGTTCCCTACTACATCCTTGCTAGCTGGAGCTGTGCCCTACTACGAACGAGCGAACGAACTTTATTTTCAAAGGGTAACACATTGGGCATGCAGGCCCGTTTTACATTCGGCCCTTACTACGTCCTTTCTAGCTGGAGCTGTGCCCTACTGCGTTCCTGCTAGCTGGAGATGTTTCCCACTACGCTACTCCTCCTCTTCTTCCTTCTCCTCCAACGTCCCTCCTTGCTGGAGATGTGTCCCACTGCGTCCCTCCTTGCTGGAGCTGTGTCCCACTGCGTCCCTCCTTGCTGGAGCTGTGCCCCACTACGTCCCTGCTAGCTAATGCTGTGCCCCACTACGTCCCTGCTAGCTGGAGCTGTGTCCCACTGTGTCCCTGCTAGCTGGAGCTGTGCCCGACTACGTCCCTGCTAGCCAATGCTGTGCCCCACTACGTCCTTGCTAGCTGGAGCTGTGTCCCACTGCGTCCCTGCTAGCTGGAGCTGTGCCCGACTACGTCCCTGCTAGCTAATGCTGTGCCCCACTACGGCTTTGCTAGCTGGAACCGTATTAACACTCAAGCATACTTAAACTACGTTTTATGATAATACCAATATAATAAAAAGATGAACTTAATACATGGACGATGTTTTCTGGAAAAACAGGCTCAATAAACCAACATTGTATACTACTCAAGATGGACCGCACATTTTAAAGGCTGAAGTAGAAAAGGTTATTAAAAAGATCAAAGAAAGAAAGGCATGGACGAGACAGGAACACTGAGCTGATCCACGACTCTGGTGATCGAGTGAAGTGGCGAATCATGACCGCCCACGCTTTCCGGCATGGCACATGATTGATTGATTGATATATAATTCTGGGTACATCATAAATGATATGAAAACATCAATATTCATCACACTACCCAAGAAGCCTGTTGATTGTGAGGATTACAGAACTATTAGCTTAATGGGCCATATACTTTAAGATACTCCTCACGGTAATCCAAGAAAGTATTAAAAATAAAGTAGGTGTGGAAGTAGCTGAAGAACAAATTGGGTTCCTCATAAACAGCGGCCCAGAGAAGCAATAATCTGCTTGAGGATGTTCATTGAAAAATATACAGAAATTCAGAGAATATATATATGTTTATTTTAGACTACAAGAAAGCTTTTATAGAGTACAACATGAACGATTAATTACTTGCCTTCAAGACATAAGAGTAGACAGAAAGGACATCAGACGTATTAATAAATGGTACTGGGAACAAGTGGCGTCAATTAGATACGAAAATAATTATTTGTCGCCCATAGAGATGAAAAAAAGGAGTAGGGCATGGATGCATGTTGTCCATAAGCCTCTTCAACCTCTACATAGACAGAATTTTTAAACAAGCCGAAATGTCTGGACTTAACATCAATGGAAGAATCATGAACAATGTAAGTTATGCTGACGATACAGTGTACAAGCAGAATGCTGTTACAAGCAGAATGAGAGCAAGAGTTACAAAACCTAGTGGAACAAGTAAACAGGCATAGTGCAGAATGTGTCTTAGATATTAACATAAAGAAAACGAAAACTATGATAATTAGCAGTGGAAAGGAGCGAACGAACGAACGAACAAACTTTATTTTCAGAGGGTTAAGAATTGGGCACGCAGGCCCGTCTAACATTCTGCCCTTCTATCACTCTCTTTCATACATTATTTCATTCACACATCATTCAAGGCTAACAGAGAATAGCAACAATATAAAAGATATGCATTATAAAGGCATGGGCAAAATGCGAACATCAAAACTACACGACTCAGTAATATTAGATAATGATCTGACACTTGTTATTAGCCATGTGGAATATACTGGCTTACCAAAAGGGGACTGGCTGTTATACTAGGGTTTTGTTATTATTATTATTATCTCTATTATTAAGGGGGAAAGTAATCCGTACTGAGATAGTGTTCGAATAATTTGCGATTATATGAATAGGGATTGGTGATGTCTTTGATTTATTGTGGAAGATTGTTCCACAGCTGAGCTGCGGAGTACGTTAAGCTTGTTTTGTATAAGTAAATCCTAGGCTTCTGAATGTGTAATATATTTAAACGTTTACTGTGTCTAGCATTATATTTAAACAATGGCCAAAGGTAATTTGGGGCATTCCGATGCAGGATTTTGTGAATTAGTAGTTTAGCTTTATTGAAAAGCAGGCGTTTGCGGAGTGGTAGTAACTGAAGGCGTTTATACAGGCTAGGATTGTCAGATAAATGTTTGCTATAAATTAGACTCATGGCCCGTTTCTGGAGTGAGTAAAGTCGCTTGGTGTTTGAATTAGAACAACCGTCCCAGATTGTAGAGCAGTAGTCAAAGTGTGTCTGTATATGAGAAGTATAGAATAGTTTCCTTGTGTCCTCATCAAGGAAGTTTTTAATCTTGGCGAGTTGGTAGACTTTTTTTCGCTGTTTGTTTACTGAGCGCTTGAACGTGGGAATTAAAGGTTAGGTTTCTATCAATGATTAGGCCTAATGTTTTGTGCTCAATTACACTTTCTACTGGCATGTTATCGATGTGAAGTTGAAGTGATGTGTGTGAGCTTAGAGTTTGAAGTCTTTGTCTGGTTGTTAATAACATTGATTTTGTTTTAGTGATGTTAATTTGCATACGGTTTGAATAGCTCCACCTAACTACATTATTTAATTCTTATTCTCATTGTAAAGACGACTCCAGTAAAATACAGTTTTCAGCGTTTGTGTACACTGTACAGTCGTCTGCAAATAGATCGCAGGACGACGAAAGATGCAAAGGTAGATCGTTAATATATAAGGCAAATAATAGAGGGCCAAGAATAGAGCCTTGCGGTACTCCAATATTGAATGTAGTGGTTTGAGACAGAGATTTATTATGTGATACTACTTGCTTTCTGTTTGATAGAAAAGATGATATTAGAGTGACTACATTAGGGCCAATTTTCATTGTCTCAAGTTTTTTAATTAAAATAACATGGTCTATCATATCAAATGCTTTCTTGAAATCAATAAACACAGTTCCACATAGACTGTTGTTGTTTATATTCTGGTGCCAATTTTCTATCATGTTTGTTAGGGCCGTGCGGCAAGAATATTTTGGTCGAAATCGTGATTGGCTGTCAACAATAAGCTTGTTGCGAACTAAATACTCGGGTCATCAATGGGATTCACATTAAACGGGGAGATACTAGAACAAGTAACAAGTTTCTCCTATCTTCGACATGTAGTAACAGATGATGGTAGTAGTAAAACATAAATCAAAAATAAAATAGGAATGGCCAAAAATGATTTCGACATTATGAAATCTGTTGTTTGTCCATAAAGAATGATGATGACCATTCATTTCATCGAGTGGTGTTGAAAGTATGGAGCCGTGAGTTCTAAGATCGCTGATAGGCCTATTTTGGCTCGAAATCGTTTTTGACAATGTGGAGAAAGATTGCTTGACGTTTCTGGAGGAGGATTTCCTGCAGTGATTTTTCTGTCCTGCCTTTTCTTCACAGCTCTTGCAGTCCTGGTTGCCTCACACGTGACTGCACCCTTGACGTACGCTACGAATTTCGGTCTCTGGTTGCAGTCTCCCAGATGTCATGATGAATTCCAAATGCATTCAGTGAGATTTTCAGAGTGTCATTAAAGCGTTTCCTCTGGCCACCTTGAGAGCGTTTACCACAGCGCAACTCGCCGTACAAAATTCGTTTAAAGAGCCTATGATCTAGCATGCGAGTTAAGTGACCAGCCCAGCGAATCTGATTCTTCATTAGTAGAGTGTGGATACTGGGCATGGACGCTCTATCTAGGACTTCATGGCTGGGATTTTGTCTTGCCATTTAATCTTCAGTAGTTTCCTAAGGCAGACTGTTTGGAAGTGGTTTAATTTCCTAGCGTGTTGCTGATAAACAGTCCAGGTTTCACAAGCATATGGCAGTGTGGATAATACAACTGCTTTGTAGACTTTCAGCTTTGTTTGCAGGCTTATTCCATTTCTGTCCCATACATTCTTGTACAGTCTGCCAAAGGCCGCTCTGGCCTTGGAGATTCTTGCATTCACTTCGTCATCAATTGTGGCAGCTTGTGACACAGTGCTGCCAAGATAGGTGAATTTGTCCACAACACTTAGTCTATGACCATTCACCTTGATATTCTGCACGATGTGATTATTCCCTGGAGCTCGCTGGTACATAACTACAATCTTCTCCAAGTTGATATTGAGCCCAAAGTTGGCACAGGCATGTGAGAAAGCTGATACATTGTGTTACATGTCTGCCTCTGAGTTGGCATATAGAGCGCAATCATCAGCAAACAGGAGCTCTCTGACGGTATCGCTGTTAATTTTTGTTTTCGCTTTCAGACTTCTGAGATTGAATAACTTTCCATCTTGCGGTAGTTGATGTCTATTCCAATGTCGTTGTTTTCGAAGGCATTAATCAACATGGCTGAAAACATGAGGCTGAACAGTTTTGGTGCCAGGACACATCCTTGCTTCACTCCATTGGTGACAGGAAAGGGTTCAGACAGATCACCATTTTCCTGTACTCTTGCCTGCGTACCATCACGAAATAGCCGCACTATTTGGACAAACTTTTGTGGACAGCCATATTTTGCCATAATCTTCCACAGTCCTTCTCTGCTGACTGTATCAAAAGCCTTGGTAAGGTCAATGAAAGTGGAGAACATTTCGCAGTTCTGTTCCTGACATTTCTCTTGCAGCGAAAATCATGTCAACACTTCCTCGTTTTCTGAAGCCACATTGACTCTCAGGAAGAAGACCTTGATCGAGATGGGCAGAGATTACAACTGCATTAAAAATGAGAAATGTCAAATGCTATGTACATTCAACACTACTATATGGCTCAGAAGCCTGGACATTGAACAAGAAATTAGAAAGTCGAAGAGAGGCCCTGGAGAGTGGATAGACAGAAGTATATGTCGTATTTCATAGAAACAATACAATCATGTTCAGAAATTCTAGAAAAACTGGGAATGAAAAGAGAGTTGATGAAAGAAATAAAAATGAGGCAAGTGAAGTATTTCGGCCACGTTAAAAGACATAACACTCTTATTTAAAAAAAAAAAAAAAAAAAAAAAAAAAAAAACATACTGGAAGGCAAGGTTTAGGGCAAGCGAGCAAGAGGCTGGCAACGATACAAGTGGGAAGATAACATCAAGAGATGGACTAACATCAATCTGACAGAATGTACAGTCAGGACGAGAGACAGACAGTGTTCGAGATCCATAGCAGCCAACGTTCGCTGTGGAGACGGCACCTGATTGATTGATTGATTGATCGCCTGATATTGCGTGTCCTACTAGGATGCCTCCAAGAGACGTCAAGGATAAGCTTCTTAGCCAACGTATCCCTGGGACAGTGAGCATCTTCACAGTGACACATTTGCTGTGGGAGTTGAGGCATCCTCAGGTTTGTCTGGAGCTCCGCGCAGTTTTGTATTTCATATTTCATTTCATTCAGCTGGCATTAAGCACAGCGTTGGGGCGAAGCTGTACGTAGAGGATAATACATTTTCACCTCGTGACATTTGCTTAGCAAGATTTAGCACCTACACATGTGTCCGGAGCTCTGCAGAATGTTGTTGAAATTCAAAACAATGTATTCCTTTGGTGAATGTAAACACTGACGCCATACAGACAATATTGCGCCAATCGTGCAATATTTTATATAAGCCGTCTGTGGTTAATGGTTTTCATTCTTAATTTCATATTTTATATTGCATTTAATTCAGCCCGGTGTAGTCAGAGGATCTGGAGGGCACTCGGCCGTGTCTTCGCTTTACGACATTTGCTGTGCAAGATGAAGCATTTACAGGTGGGCCTGGGGATCAGTGTAATGTTGAGTCTTAATTTCGTACTCTATATTTCTTTTCAATCAGCGGGGTGTAAGATGTCTGGAAGGCACTCAATACGCAGAGTAAAATGCACTTTTCACCTTGCAACATTTGCTGAGCAAAATGGAGTACCAATAAATTTGTCCGGAGCTCTGTGCAATGTTGTATAAGATAGATTCTAGATTTAATATTTCTTTCCGCGGGGAGTGAGCAGAAGGCCTTAGCGGCACCACCCAGTCCGTAAAGATATACGCAGACGGGCGTTCAGCCAGGCTGCCACTGATACCTTTGACACCGGATCTCTTCTCTGGCTACTGAAGAAGGAAAAGGCGCACTGTGGGGAAAGCCCTGAGTGCCATGATATTATTTCTCGATTTCATATGTCAGATTTCATTTCCGAAGCTCTATGATGTGAAATTTTCATTTACCAGTAAACATTGATCCACAGACAATCGTCCTTTTGTGACCCCAGTTGATGGTTTCACCTGCAGTGGCATGTTTCCTCTATACCGCCAAAGTGACGCCTCTGAAACAAGAATCATTCGGGGAGCGCTTAGAGCCCCAACTCAATATCGCCGTTGCCCTGTTATATGTGTCAGTTTGATCATAACAACAAGTGATACACTGCTGTTAATATGTTCCATGAAATATATTATTGATGCAAAACTGTGAGGACAAACTCAATGAAAGATTGAGTGCGTGTGGTTGAGTGTGTGAATGGGCGCGTCTGTGAGTGTGTGAATGGGTTCGTGTGGGAGTGTGTGAGTGGGCGTGTGGGGAAGTGTGTGAGTGGGCCTGTGTGAGTGGGCGTGTGCGGAAGTGTGTGGCTTGGTGCGGTAAATTAATTAAAACATTCGATGCATGAAGTACTGATGATGTAAATGAAGTGCGCGGACATTGCGGAGGAGACAAGTGGGGAGAAACAGATGATGTGATGAAGTTGGATTATTCTGAAACTCGACGCAATGGGAACAGTCAGGGGTGGTGTTTTGTCCGATATTTAGTAGATAAGGTGTTCTGGTGGTCGGTTGGTGGCGCTACCAGCTGCAGACGTTGATGAATGCGGACTCACCCTCTTCTCAGAAGCAACACTGGTTTAGTCGAGTCAGTCAAAGCATTATTGGTTTATTGATTTACTAGCGGACTGAGTATTGATGGATTCAGTAGCTGGTTGACTGATTGATTCATGTGCTTATTTACAGATATATTTATTGATTGAGTGACTGACTGGGTGTCTGGGTGTAAATGATGTGTTAATTGTTTGGCAGATTGACTGAGTGATTGACTGACTGAATGACTGACTGAATGACTGACTGATTGATTGACTGTCTGACTAACTGACCGAAAGACTGATTGACTGATGGGCTGACCAAATGACTGACTGACTGACTGGCTCATTGATTAAATAACTGATTGACTGACTGATTGATAAATTGCCCATTGACTGATACGTGAATTGACTAACTGATTGATTGATTCATTTATCAACTATTTGATTCACACGTTGACTGCCTATTGACTAATTCTATAATTTATTGTCAAACTGACCTATTGATTGACAAATTGATCGAATTCAACAGAATCCGTGCAATGAGCGTTTCTAGTTGCAACTGGATTACGAAATACCAAGGCAGATCCCAAAGGTACCAAAGACCTTGCATATATTATGTGTCGTATACTCGCCGCAGTGATGGCGCCAGTAACAACCTTAATGAAATGAAGACCAACTCATCAGGCACATTGGAAAGAGAGAGAGAGAGAGAGAGAGCAAAAACAATCTTTACATCTTCTGTCGTGTCTTCCTTTAAAGTGTCGTCCCTGGAGTGAGGGGAGTCAACACCCACATTATAATTTTTTTTCCCCTATCAATATCCTGGAGAATCCACCAGCTTCCGTCCAACACACTCCTTCAGTTCATGGACACCTTTTCCTCTCTCTATCCATGTCGTACTGTGCCCCCTCTCATTCTTCCCTAACGCAACATATTCAACAACTCTTGCTTCTAAAAATTAATAAAGTTTCTTCTTCTTCTTCTTCAGCGTTCCGAGCCATTGAGGTTCTTTGCTGCAAATACAATCCGTCTCCATTCGTCTCTCTGGTGGACCTTCTCTTGCCAGTCGTTGATTCCAAGTGCTTGTAGGTCTGTACATGTATTATCTCTCCACCGCCTTCTTGGTCTACCTCGGGGTCTACGGTCATTTATTTCCTGAGTGTAAGCGAGTTTTGTTTCCCTATTATCTTCCATTCTTTCTATATGCCCCAGCCATTGTAGTCTATTAGCCTTCATGATACCAGTGATTAGCGGGGACTTAAACAGATCATAAATGTCTTTGTTACTTCTTCTTTTCCACTCTCCACTTTGTGTATCCCTAATGGGTCCAAAGATGCGTCTTAAAATTTTGTTCTCAAAGGTTTGTAACAAGGCTTCGTCTCCTTTCGTTGTACTCCAGGTTTCAGAGCCATACAGCACAACTGGTCTGATCAGTGTTTTGTATATTGTGATTTTGGTGTTACGAGATAGCGCCATTGATTTTAGTAGATGTTGTAGTGCATAGTATATCTTATTTCCAGAGTTGATTCTAGTTTGTATTTCTTCCCTTATGATGTTGGAGCAGTTGAAGATCGTACCCAGGTATTTGTATGTTTCCGTTCTTTTAATGGTCATATTATCTATTTGTATGTGGCCAGAGTTTCTAGCCATTCCGTCTCTTGAAATTACCATATATTCTGTCTTATCTTGGTTGATAACCAGCCCCATCTGTTGGGCTTTTTCCTTTAAGTGAGTCAATATTTCCAATGTCTTTTGTTCACTTTGCCCTATAATATCTATATCATCTGCATAACCAAGCAGCTTGGATGTTCCTCCAATATCACATTCCTCCTTTACCTTCCTTACAACCTTCTCTAGAGCCAGATTGAAGAGTAGCGGCGATAGTGCATCACCCTGTTTCAAGCCAGATGTTATTTGGAAGGGGTCTGATTTCCTGCCTTTATATGTTACTATATTATAAGTATCTTCCATGCATAGTCTGGTCATGTTGATTAACTTCCTTGGTATTCCAAATTCCTGCATAGCATTCCATAGACTATTCCTATTTATTTATTAAAAGAAAAAGTGTAATGTACGTGAGACGTGTATGCGAAGAAAATGTGTGATGTGTTCTATAATATGTGTAGGATCGGACTCTCAGATAATAGTATAGTCAGTTCATCCTTGCAAGGACACACCACAGCACGTTAAGTCAGAACAAGTCCATCTCACCCGGTACTGTATCTATCCTGCCGGACACCGACTGTCATCTGTAGATACCTGGTAATCCATCTTCCTGATCATCCGAAATAGATACTGTTTGTAAATTACAGCTGATCATGGACCGGTTGCACACTACACATAAGTTCCTATCGTTCCTAAAGAATGCACAAATCCTTTTTAGTGATTATTTAGGTATCACTATTATTGTTAATATACTTGATCCTAACTAGTGTCTATCTAGTTTCAAGTATCATGTCTTTTGTACTATTTCACTAGAATATATCACACCATGTGTCTATTATATTTTAATGTTCTTGTTTAGGTACCAATGTTCTTATGCTGTGTGTTGCATCAACAATCATCACCCATCTTAGGTGAACCATCTTCCTTCTAGCGTTATTTAATTTCCGTAAGAAACATGTTACTGTTCAACTGAGGTTCTTTCAAATTGGCGTTGCATCTTTTCTAAAACAGGGTTGAGCTTCCTCGTAGCTGGTAGGGAACCTGTGAGAGAAACAACACATCTGGTGATAGTACTAGTCACTGATCCCACCGGCTGAGTGTAAGCCTATTGCCTTGCTCAGTTATTTTACAGCTAACTAAACTCTTCATAGAGCATATTAGCTCCTCACCTACGTCCGAATCAGGCGATGACAAGGAAAGACCCATAAACAGAGTGCAAAACTTCAGTGGGCAAACCACTGAAAGATCCCTCTCCATTGGGCACTTTCCCCATCTCCCAACCCATCTTAAATCTCTCCAATTATCACCCCGCTATCCTATTCACCCTAGCAGAGCTAATCATCACTCATCCTCTAACTAGTTTTCAACTAACAGTGCTAATCATCACACTCTAGTTTTACCAAGGTTACTGCCTATATTAATTAGAACTAATTATATAATAGGTTCTACCTTATACGGCACTGCAGTTTACTCAATGACATCTAAGTTTGCCATGACAGGCACGTGCAAAATAAATCTAATTAATCCCGCACACGTTAGATGTTCTTAACTCCCTAACTGCCGTGCCCAAGCACGTCTACCTAGATCAACGGTTCGAGTTACACTAGTTGTCCCCCAAATCGGGTTTTTGGCAAACGCCTAAAATTGGTCACGTGACGTTATTCTTTATGTCCACACAGGTGTTATTTTGGGCAGATCAGCCCTTGTCAGGAATCTATCTTCCCTGGCTCCATCAATGTCAGAGTTGTCATCACTTGTTTTGACTCCCCAAAACAAGCTAGCGAGTTCCTATATGATCCCAACAACGGGCTTCCACAACAAGCCGCCAATCTTCTGTCGAGTGGTGACAATCACAGCCGCCATTTCGCTTGATGTCCGGAAACTCTAAATGACAGACGTACTGTTTTCTCCCGAGCTGGGCACTTCCGCTTGAATCTGACCTGTTTATGAACTGTCAAAGTGGTGTATAGATTCATCTCACTCACCACCGAATGTTCCTATTACGCCCACCAGATGTAAACACGTGCAGCTGCAACCCCGACTGTTTTACTCTGTATTTGTTGAAACAACCTGTGGCCTCGAACATGTCGTTAATCCGAACGCCTTTTATTGTCATCACTGGTTAATCATGGTGGTCTATTTTGTGACATCTTCTTCCCCCCCCCCCTCCCCCAGCACGTCACTTTGGTGAATGAAGGAAGAGAAGAAGAAGGATAAGAGAAAAAGAAGGATAAGAGAAGAAGAAGGAGAAGAGGAGGAGGACGGGTCGGGACCAGAGCAGGTGGTCTGGCTGCGGCTGCCACTACACCTGAAGATAAACAAATAAATCGAACCCACATTATGAGCAGCCATTGAGAATTTGGCCTCAGCGAAGACTTTTATCTACAAGTAGCAAATGAGAACCGTCAACTGATTGGATAAATTAGAAGCAGAAAGGCAACATTTTTGGACACGTTGTGATAAGAAGACAAGAAAAGCCAGTAGAGAACATATGACAACTGGCAATATTGAGGCGAAAAGAACTAATGGGAGTTAGAGAAGTAACTATCTGGATGGCCTGGCCATGTGGTATGGTCGAGACAAGAACACAGAGCTGATCACAACTCTGGTGAATCGTGTAAGATGGCGAAACATAAATGTAAGATGGCGGAACATAAATGTAAGATGGCGAAACATAAATGTAAGATGGCGGAACATAAATGTAAGATGGCGGAACATAAATGTAAGATGGCGAAACATGACCGCTCACATGTATCGGCATGACACGTGATGATGATGATGATGAAGATGATGATGATGATGATGATGATGATGATGATGGTGATGATGAAGGGGTTTAAATGAATCAACAACATCAACAGCTACAATGTAAACTGCTGGATTGAAAATGAGTGTTGATAGAAAAGAGCAATAAACTAAGTGGACGAGATGGTTCAGAATTCCACACCTACCTGGTATAGTTAGCTGTTGCAGGTTGATGGATATGTAGCAAGTAGACTGGTGCAACTATGTCGGGACTACTGTCTGTTTCACTATTCACGCGGTACAATAAGGAGCATTGTGTATGGTTTTCGCTGGCATAGGAACGGAGTAATTATTGGTGACCCGTTGCTGTGAAGTTAAAACCGTGACTCATAACTAATCTATGAGCATGTTCGGAGTTTCCCGTTGATTACACCGGCTGAACGCGACTGTAAGTATAATCAAGTAGTTGAATTGCAATCAATAATGAAGACGATCAAAGTGTCGCATACTTTGAATATCTGCCTTCGTCGCCTGCTAACAGAGGAAAAGACTGGGCTACCTATTCTTCCGAGCATTAATTTGAAACGTCACTGAGGATTGGAACGGAGAGCGATGGTCAACCAGTTTCCTGGTAGAGGAGGCGGAGGTGGACCAGCACGAAGAAGGACAGGGACATTTATGACGCCTCAGGTATGAAAATGCATTTGGCGGGGAACTGGCAAAGGATCAGAATGTGTTAGGCGGGCCGTAAAGAGAGACATTCTGCAAAGTGTTGGCTGGGAGAAATGTCGATATCTATAGGGAAGGTATGAGTTGGATGGCATGGGGCAACACAAATTGAGGGTAAGTAAATTGAGAAGATGGAGAGGTGAGTTTGCCATAACCTCCTATGGATAACAATCCCATTCAAATGTATTTCCACAATGTGGCTGATGTGGTCACAAGAGAGGCTGGGATGGGTCCTAAATATAACTTCTCTTCTGAGGTTGAACGGGATAGTGGTAATGGATAAATGGCATATGACCGAGGTGAGAGAATCAGATTAAAAAAAGGCTGAGGTAAGTTTAGTTTAGTTTAGTCGTTGAGTCAACATCACGGCACACGGTTTAACCCATAAGTGCTCCGTTTTCCTTCTAACTCAAACCTGAGTCTGGAGAAACTCAGCTCAATGCACGAACTCAGTTGCATCGGCGAGGATCCTGAAATACTTTGGGTAGATTAGTGAGATTGGACGCCCGTGTGTATTGTTGCGCACGTAAAAAATCCCTTGGCAGTTGGAAATCGAAAAAGAGTAGCCTAACGGCGCTGCCCGGGCTGAGGTAAGTGAGTCTGTTTAACATTGAGGTCTTACGAAGAACGAAATCCCAACAGATAAATGAGGAGGAGTTCCGTGGTGTTTGGATATCATGCATCGGATGTGCAAAATTTACAATTCATGACTTGAATAGGATACATACTATAGTGATTCTCACCACTGGAATGTGTAGATATCGATGTATATGCACAGCTAATGACGCCCAAGAGATGTTGCCTTTGCGTGTCACAGTGTCACTTCCTGAGCTCTGACCTACTGAGCTCCTGGCATGCAGTTTGTTGTTCACTAGGGTTTAGACGTCTCCAGGACTTTTTTTTTTTTTTTTAAATTCGCATATCCTTTACAGGACATCGCTGTCAATAGCAGCATCTTTCAGCTGTCTGTTGATTTCTTGGCAAGATTACGCTCAGTAGTTTTCCATTGCTTTCTGAGCGGCCGGCTCAGTTATCCCGCAAGTCAACAGCGGGGGGTCGAACCGCTCCCAGCTCTCGCCCGCTACGAGACTGCGTGATAAACGGGATTACGGAGAAAGTGTTGTAACTCCTCGGCCAGAGAGACCGGCCTCCAGGACTTACGAAATAAAATAAAAGTGTTTTTTGTAGTGTTTTTCTGCAGTTGTTTCGGCGTTTTTGTGTATTTGTATCAGCGTTTTGTTTTCTGTAGTTTTCTTGTCGCTTTATTTTTCTGTCGTTGTTTAGGCGTATTCTTGCTTTTGTGTAGTTGTATCGGCATCTCCTTTGTTGTTATGCAATTGTATCGGCGTCTACTTTCTTGTTGTGTGGTTGTATCGGTGTTTTTTTTTAAATTTTTGTGTGTTTATATCGGTGTCTTATTGCTGTTGTGTAGTTATATCGGCGTCTTATTGTTGTTGTGTAGTTGTATCGGCGTCTTATTGTTGTTGTGTAGTTGTATCGGCGTGTTTTTGTTTTCGTCTGCTAACGAAGCTTTTCTAGCCGAACATCCATTCTATAATATGTTATTGTGTTCTTGCAAAGCTGAGCAGTTCCACTGTTCATATTTTGCCGATGTATCCCTGCATTTCGCTGTATTCCCAGGCCAGTTTTGTCTCTCCCACGTCCGCACACATTTGGGTCAGGATGCAATGTTTACCTCTCTCCGAGGAAATCTGACTTGCATTAAATCTGGCCGTCTTACAAGGCTAAACATTATGGGATTAACCATAACAAAGATGACAATTTTTGCCGTTGACCTTCTTGCTTGGCTTTTGTTCTTCTAATCCGGCAACATTTGGCTTGCAAATCAGTGCGCCCATTGGCTTTGTTACTTTTGTTTCATTTTCAGCCATCTTTCTTTACGCCGTACTGTTTTTCTCCATGTATTTAGTTCGTATTTTTGTTTTGTTGACGGGTCGTGATAAGAGCAGCATCCTATGAAGGACCTGTTGCAGAATGATTTAGCTGCTATGTTTTTTGTCTGCGTGTCCGTTTGCCTTCATTCTGTCTAAATGCATCGCCCACATTTACAAGCCCTATATAAATTGAGATGTAATTGTTGTCCATCGATCTGTATTCTGTTTGAAACTGTATATATGGCATTGTAATCGCCCTGGCTTTTACTTCAAATAGCCAAGATTCGTTTTATTGCATGTCGTATCTGGTTCCACAGCTCTGTGCGTGTTTTCTTTCCCCAGGTTCATGATGATATTCCTTGAATCCAAGCTATCAATTTCCTTTACATTAGGGACGCGGTGTTCTTTCACTTCTTTCTCTGTCTATCTCCATCCCGTATGTTGCTCGAATCAAAGCAAATTATCATCATTGCACTACGGAAATGCGTATCGTCACCCCAAATTGGGGGCCAAAGATGAGCTCTTAAGAATACGGTTTTTGGGTGCGTTCATGAAGAATAAGATGCGTGACAGAAATTATGAGTACAATCATCATAATAATGTGCCTTGACAATAAGCGTCGGCGGTCATGTTTCGCCATCTCACACGATCACCAGAGTCGTGGATCAGCTCTGTGTTCTTGTCTTGACCTGACCATACCACGTAGCCAAGCCGTCCAGATATTTACTTCTCTGCCTTCCCCTTGTTATTTTCCCATCAATCTTGCTAGTTGTCACCAAGTTCCCTAGTTTATTTCTTCTCATAACATGTCCATCTAGACTGTCTGCGTCTGATTTCTCTAATCAGTTTGCTGTTTTCATTTGTTTCTTGTAGGACTTGCTCATTGGTTTTTATGTTTGTCCATGTATTCTTTGCATTTTATTTAGAAACAATACTTCAACTGTCATTAGATGTTTTTCAGCCTGTCTGCTCATTGTCCATGTTTCACATCCACACAAAAGTACAGGTTCTATGTAACACTTCAATCCTCAACAACAGACAGACAAATGTTCATATAGACAGGTGCAATCAAACAGCCAGACAGATGGACAGACAGAAAGATAGATTGAGACACATACAGACACAAACATACCGACACACAAACATACACACAGACAGACAGACACATGGACAGACACAACGACAGACATAAAGAAATATACACAAATAGACACACAGACAGATACACATATTTGTAGACACACAGACATATACACAGCCAGATAGAGAGAGAGACAGGCAGACACACATATACAGACACACATACAGACAGAGACAGACACACGGACAGATAAACACACTGACAGACAGACAAACAGACTATAAATTCACCTCGGCCATGTTCGTACTCATAAACAATCCACGAGCTGCCAGAAAAGACCAGAAATGCCATTTACAAAATATCATTAACATGTCGTAAAAACACCTGGTCATAGGCATAAAAAGGGCACACACTCAGACATAAAAATGGGGGAAGGCAAATGAAATTCAGGCTAGGCGAGATAGGGCAGGAAGAGGCTGTACTTCTGTAATGTCACAGGTCAGCCTCGATTTGATTTGTTTGGGGAAACATCTTTTGTGGCGCGAAGGTATTCCGGGTAAAATGATTGCGTCAGTCCAAACATGGCTGCTTCAATATCGAGATGTCTCCAGCTGAGAGATTTCTGTGTTTCTGGCTCAGTGTGTTGTTGCTGTTGTATTGTTTTCTCTTTTTCATATATATTTTGTTCGCTTGCTTTGAATTCGAGCGTAGTCTACATATTTGGTACTATTACTTGTAGTTGATAATACTGAGACGTGCACTGGACTGATTTTTGCTTGTGGATTAGCTTTCCTTATTAGCACGATAAACTGCAATTCCGAAAATGAAAAGTATTGTATGCAATAAGCTACTATCATTGAATGTAAGAAGGAGAGTGCTGAAATGCTATTTAGAACCTGTTTTGCTGTATGACAGTGAATCTAGTAATGTGAATGAAGAAATTAGAAAGACCTTGGAAGCAACAGAGATGTGGTTCCTGAGACGAATGTTGCGAACTCCTAAGACTGCCGGAGTAAACAACAGCGATTGCCTGAAAGAGGCTAATGAAACTAGATAATTATATACAACAATAATAAGAAAGAGACAAACAGCTTTCTTTGGTCATGTGACGAGAAGAGAGACATTGGAGAACATCGTGACGGAAAGATCGAGGGGAAGAGAGGCAGAGGCTGACCAAGGGAAATAGCTCTGACGGACTGAGACGGTGGCATGGAGGAATATCGTCAACACAGTTGATCCAGAACACCAAAGACCAAGATTTGTGGAGAGACAAGAACGCCTACGTCAGCTGGCAGGACTCTTGATTATGATTACCAGTGTCCCTCGCCATCAGACAAACTCATTCCAACCTCTGAGATACTTGTAATTTACATCCCCAAGTCCAGGACAAGAAGTCAACATTTTAGTGTAACTATGGGGAAACGGCAACCATAAAAAGTGTAAAATAGCGAGTTCAACCCATCAGCTTCATCGACTTCCTTTTCTGTATGAGTTGCCAGTACATTGGCAGCCGTGCTAGCACGCTTCCCTGCCAGCCCGCTGGTCGTGGTTCGAATTCTCTTCGATGGGAGTTGATTTAAACTGACCTGAGATAGCAGGTCGATCATGCGTCATAAAACTGGCAACAATTGTTGGAAAAGAGCAAGGGAGAAGGCCACCTCACGCAGTAACCAGCATCTCGGGTGAGGTTTGTATTTGTGTTTATTTATTTAATTTTGTCAAGGCATCCAGGTACTTATCTCTTTATTAAAATATGCTAGAGATGTTCCACTGTGCCGTCTGTCGGAACGTCTACGGTTTACTCCCGACAGAAAAAAAAAAGAACACAAAAGAACACAAAAGAAAACTGTCCATTAGAAAGAATCCTGCAGTGGGTATATGAAGTGTTAGGACCATAGCAAATGTTGTAGGCATGAGTGGACGGTAGTGATGTGGACAGTGCTTTTCCTCTCTCAGCGAACAACGAGAGATGGCATCGAACTCTTGTCCTACCGCGTTCGCTACACCAACGAACCCGATAGACCTTGTCTAAAATAAAAATTAAAAAACCGGGAAAGCACCAGAAGATGGTGGGGGAGTCCACTGCGTCTCTTACCGGCCTGCGGCAAAGACATGTTCTCATGCCTACTTACTCCAGGCAAGGGGGCTGAGTGGTCTCGAGGTATGGTGTCCGCCTCGAGTGCTGGATTCCCGGGTTCAAACCCCGGTGAGGGTCGGGATTTTTTCACATGGACTTCTAGTAACAAAATTTCCCCTGGTCTCTGGGTAGTGAGATCGGACGCCCGTGTGTATTGTTGTGCACGTAAAAAATTCTTTGGCAGTTGGAAATCGAAAAAGTGCAGCATAAAGGCGCCGCCTGGGCAAAATTTCGAGTTAAAAATCTACCCAAAGTATTTCAGGAACCTCGCCGGTGCTACGGAGTTCGTGTTCTGGGCTGGGATTATCCGAACTCAGCCTTGAGTTAGGAGCAGAACGGAGCACTTATGAGGTACACCCGTGTGCCGTGATGTTGATCCGTCGACTAAACTAAACTACTCCAGACAGTCCGACAGCCACACTTATGAACCCGTTACATACCAACACAAGAAAAGATCGATCAAATCTATAGATGTATGACAAATTGGATTCACCGGTCCGCAACAAAAGAACCACCAACATGGTTGTCCGACTGCCTCTCCGCTTGTCTCCAGTCGTCCGTACCGCCAGCGGACAGAGTAGTATGCAAATGGCCAACTTTTGGGACATCAAAGGAGCTATCAAACTGTGTCCGCTTCATAGTAATCCAAACATGTGTTTAATTTTTTTTATACCGTGACTACGGGTCTTTGTTAGGTTATTCTAGCCACAGCACTCAGTCACTCTTTGGTCTTATTTCTGGAGTTTGGGTCAAGAACGTGAAAATGAATCGGGTGTTGAAAGGAGGATGAAGAGTAGGAGAATAAGAAGAAGAAGAAGAAGAAGAAGAAGAAGAAGAAGAAGAAGAAGAAGAAGAAGAAGAAGAAGAAGAAGAAGAAGAAGTAGAAGACGAACGAAAGAACGAACGAACGAACAACGGGCTTTATTTTCAAAGGGTAACAAATTGGGCACGCAGGCCCGTCTTACATTCGGCCCTTCCAATCATTCATCTTTCGTTCATCAATAGTGCTTAATACATTCACATAGGAAATAAAAAACATTGTCAAATGAATGTTGCAGACATAAACAATGCATATTCCATGTTATGAGACACAACCCCCCACCCACCCACACATCCCCCATCCACACACACATCCCCGACCCAACCAAACACATACCCCCATGCACACATTCATGCCCCAACCCATCCACACATCACCACCGACATGTCCCACACCCAGACACATCCCCAACCTAGACACATCTCCCCACCCACCCACACATACCCAGTCACACATACATGCACCTACTCACCCATCCCCACACAACACACATCCCCCACCTACACACATCGACCCACCGACACACACATCACCCACCCAACCCGTAACGGCACCAACACTCACTCATCCACATATCCTCCACCAACCACCCACACACCCCCCAACCATCCAGCCAAACACACATCCCCCAACCACACACCCCCACCCACACATACATCTCCCCGCCAACCCACACATCCCGCATCTACTCAGACACAAATCCCACTCCCACCCACACATCCTCCACTTACACACATCCTCCTTACACACATCCCCCACCCAAACAATCTCCGCCTACCCACCCACACTCCCGCACCCACCCACACGCACATCCCAAACCATCCCCAACCTACACACACTCACCCAACCACATATCCCCCAACCACCCCCAATCACCCCTCCTCCCAACCGCACATCCCATAACCAAACATCCCTCACCCACACACACATCTCCTCATCCATACAGATATCTCCTACACACATTCTTACCCAGCAGCACATCATCTATCCACAAACACACACCTCCCACCCACACATTCCCCGCCCACACACATCTCCCACTCACACACACCCCCACCCACACATACACATCCCCTCATATACACTCATCCCCCACACACATCCTCCACTCAAGTACTCATCCGTCAAAAACTCACACCCACACATCCCCACCCACCCATCTACACACCGACCCACATATCCCGCACACACTCACACACACACACCCCACCCATCCTCCAACCTACACAGACTCACTCACCCACACATCCTCCACCCACACAACCACACACCCGCAATCACCCATCCCCTAACCACACATATCTTAACTACACATCACCAACCCACACACCCACCTATACACCCATATCCCCACCCAAACACATATCCCCAGCCGTACGCACATCCCAAACCCACACATCCCCCATTCATCCAGACACATCTCCCACGTACAGACATCCAACCACACACATACATTCCCATACCCACCCACACATTCTCAAACCACACACATCCCCCCCCCCCCCACACACACATCAACAACTAACACACACTCACCAAACCACACATCCTCCACCCACCCATACACCCTCAAATCACCCATCACCCAACAACTCATCCCTTAACCACACACCCGCCCACATACACACACACACACACACACACACACACACACACACACACACACACACACACACATTCTCACCCACACACATCTCCGCAGCTATACACACATCCCCCACCCACACATTCACCCATCCACAATCCCCCATCCATCCAAACACATCACCGACCCACTCACCCCACCACCCACCCAAACATCACCCGACCCACCCACACACAGCCCCATCCATAGACATCCCAAACCACACACCCCCACCCACATATACATCTCCCCGCAAACCCACACACCCCGCATCTAGCCACACACAAATCCCACTCCCACTCACACATTTTCCACATACACACATCCTCCTTACACATATCCTCCACCCGCACAATCTCCGCCTACCCACCCACATTCCCGCACCCACCCACACTCACATCCCAATCCATCCCAACCTACACACACTCACCCAACCACCTATCTTCCACCCACCCACCCAATCGCCCCTCCTCCGAACCACACATGCCTTAACCACACATCCCCCATCCACACACATAATCCTCACCCACACACACATCTCCCCATCCATACAAATATCCCCTACACACATCCTTACCCAGCAACACATCGCCTATCCACAAACACACACCTCCCACCCACACATTCCCCACCCACACACATCTCCCACTCACACACATCCCACCACACACACATACATCCCCATACCCACCGACACATTCCCCAAGAACACACACATTCCTCACCCACACACACACATCAACAACCAACAAAAACTCACCCAACCACACATCCTCCACCCACTCACACACCCCAAATCACCCACCCCTTAACCACACATCTGCCCACACACACATCCCCACTCACACACATTTCCCCAGCCGTACACATATCCCCACCCACACATCCCCTATCCACACATCCCCATCCACCCACACACATCTACCACCCACACACCACACCGACACACACAGCCCCATCCATACACATCCTACACACACCCTCCCAAACAACCTACACACCCCACACACCCTTCCACACATCCTCAACAACCCACACACCCGACCCACACAAACACATACCCCCACCCACACATCTACACCCACACACACATCCCCCAACCCACAACTCTCTCATCCCCACACACATCCCCACACACATTCCCACCCACCCGGACATTTTCCCACCCACCCTCACATCCCCCCTCACACATCTATCACCCACACATCTTCACACCCACCACACATTCCCCACCCACCCCCACACCCCCACCATAACACGCACCCCACTCAGACACACACATCTCCGACCCAAACACATCTCCTTAGGCACACACACATCTCCTACCATACACATATCCCCCACACACATCAGCCCACCCACACACCCATCCCTCAACACACACACATCTCCCCACACCCCCATCACACACATCCCACACACCCCGACACACACCCACATATCCTCACACCTAGACGTCACATAATCACTGACACTACGATATGGACAAACCCCTATATTTTACACGCAAATACACTGACGATTATCATGAGCATCTCACAGAAATGTCTTACATGGAGAAAATACACATATACATTATGTAACGTAAAAGATAGCGATACTTCCACACATAGAGACAGGCGCGCGCACACACACACACACACATTCAATCACACACTCACTTACTCTCTCTCATTCACACTCGCTCACTCTCTCACTCACTCTACACACTCGCTCACTCTCTCACTCACTCTACAGTAAAGTACACGTGTTCACATTATACATGGTAAAATCAACTAGCATTCAAAATGATAATATGAAAGATGAGAATACACAAAAAATATGGAATAGTATGTTACATGACATGCGTGCTCTCAACTCTCTACCTTCTTTCATACACACGCACACTCACACACGTGCGCGGATACACACACACTAATAGATCCACTCTCTGCCAACCCACACATCTTGCACCTACCCATACCCCTCCCACCCACACAATCACCCCCAACCCACCCACACATCCCGCACCAGCAACACACACATCGCCACCCACACACATATCCACACTCACACACGCATCCCCGCGCCCATCCCCAACCCACACACACCCACCCACCCACACAACCTCCACCCACCCACACACCCCTAATCGCACATACCCCAACCACACATCCCTCATCCACAACATCCCCCACAACCCTCTCCCATCCCGAACAATCACAATACCCCCACCCACACACATCCCCACACACCCACACATACATCCCTCACCCACTCTCACATCCCCTACCCATTCACACATCCCTCACACATACACACACATCGCTCACCCATACACACAATCCTCACCCACACACACATATCCCCTACACACACATCCCCACCCACCCACACATCCCCCATCCACCCACACACAGCCCGCCACTCACACGTCAATCACCCACGCACACATCACCCACCCACACAAAACCCCCACCCACATACACATATCCCCACCCACACATACACATTCCCCACACTACCTACATACACAGACCCACACACACATCCCCACCCACCCGCACCCACACAACCCACTACCAACCAACACCCACACATACCAACCCACCCAAATACGTAACCCCACCCACAGATACCTTCCCAAAACACACATTCCCCACCCACACATTCCTTATCCACACAGATACACACCGACCCATCCAACTACACATCCTCACAAAAATGGACAAACTTGGGAAAAAATGGGAGGAAATGGTGAAAATGAAAACAATATGTTACACATTGTGTAACGAAAAATTAGTGATGCAGTTCAATAAAAAATATAATTCCTGGAATTGATATTAAGCATGATGAAATACGCAGTGCATACAGTACATGTTAAAATCAAGTGGCAATAAAATGATAATATGAACTATGAGGAAAAAACGAAAAAGAACAGAAAAAAAAAGAAGAACAGAAAAAATGAAATAGCATGTCACATGACTCAAGCACTCAAGAAGAAGAAGAAGAAGAAGAAGAAGAAGAAGAAGAAGAAGAAGAAGAAGAAGAAGAAGAAGAAGAAGAAGAAGAAGAAGAAGAAGAAGAAGAAGAAGAAGAAGAGTGGGAGGCGATGTTGGTGAGTAGGGAGACTGAGATGAATAAAAAAAACATGAATGCATGAATGAATGAATGAATGAATGAATGAATGAATGAATTATAACAAATAGTACAGCAGGGCTGACACCACTAACAAGTCTCGCAATCAAATACAAAGCTGTCATATAAATATATAACTTTGGTGTGAGCTAATTAATTATAGGTCACAACAAAATCGGAACCAGTCGCCACAGCCCATACAGACCAGGATTATACAAGGACTCCTGAACGTATACAGAATTAAGAAGATCAACATTTAAAAAAAAAAACGATAATGAAAATAAGAGTTGACACAATAGATCAAGACTTCCAAGACAAGTGCCAGAGAAGACATGTGACAAGAAAATGGTTACCCACGGAAAGAGGCGCTTTTCACAAAGAGGCTGCCTCGCTTTCACTGTCACAAACCCGGTCTGAAGCGGAAGTGACGTTTTCTGTGTCAATTTGAAGCGAATTTGTCCAGACCCCAGCATTGCCAACGGAAATAGAATTCACCAACTCATTGGATTCAGTAACAAGTCACTCCACGAACACAAGAGACAAACAAAGCTTTTGCCCTACTTTCTGTTCTCACGTGCAGTCAGTCCTTCATGGTGTAATGATGGCCGGGTTAGTGTGGTGAATGGTTCGTGCGAGCCTACTGACGCATTTGCTTGGGTTCCATTATTAGCTAGAGGAAGTCAGTACGAGGGGGCTACAAATAAAACCCTTACATGTTTTTTGTTTGTTTGTTTGTTTATGTGAATATATTCTGAAAAAGTACAGAACAAATGTATCATTTTCTCATGTAGTCACCACTGCGTTCAATGCAAGCCCCCAGCGCCGATAAAGTGCTTGGATTCCTGTAGAAAAAAAACAAAAAACTTCTCTTGCTAGCGTATGTAATCACTCAATGACCACTCCCTGTACCTCTTAATTGGACCGAAAGGTTTTGAAACTCTCTACTCCCCTCATAAACTTGCTGGACTGGCAGGCATGATTCACTATACTAGACCTTCATTCGCCCATCAATTTCTATAGGATAAAAAAAAAAAAAACCCAGGCTGCTCCTGTTTGGTGCATGTCAAAACTGGGGCGGCCATCCTTAAACTGTCCTTATGACGTCACAGTGTTAGTTTGGACCATGATGCCACGTGCTTAACACTCTTGACATCCTTAACAACAATATTGACCGGTTACAAGACAATGGCATGGTTATTGTAATTTCTCTAACACTTTAAAGGTATTTGTTTACAGCCGCCTCGTATGTATGATGGTGCAGATACAGATAGTCCTATAGTATGGTCAATGGTTCCTGCTAACGCATTTGCTTTGGGTTCGATTCTCAGCTTGAAGAAGTTAAGTATGATGGTCAGGTTACGGGTAGTCTTATAGATGACACGGCCTTGAACTGTTAAGCCTTCGCATGTTCTATGCCCCGGTGGCCAAGTGGCTAGAGACTCGCTGTCTGACTTGGTGGTTATGGATTCGATTCTCAGCTGGGCGGATTCGCATTTTCTAAAATTCACCTGGGGCTCCAGATGGATACGGTCTAACATTGGTACCCAGAATGTCGGAGGAAGAAATGGCGGCTGGCGAGATACTGACCACATCACTCACCGCTTGGCCTACATAAATACGGGTCTAGCACCATATACCTGATTGACCTTTAGGCGTGTATAAGTGAAATTTACTGACTTCACTATGTTCTAGACCACATATGATATGATGTGACTAGTTCTCTGTATGATGTGATGTGACTAGTTCTTTGTATGATGTGATGTGACTAGTTCTCTGTATTATGGGATGTGAC
>OY992876.1:439018250-439025750 GCA_963921405.1 Cepaea hortensis
TGTGGGTGTGGGTGGGAATATTGTGTGGTATGTGGGTGGGGGATATGTGTGTGGTGTGTAGGTGGGGATGCATGTGGGTGTGGGATGTGTTGGTGAGGGATATGTGTGCGGTGTGTGGGTTGGGAATATTGCGTGGTAGAGGGTGTATGTGATGTACGGGTGGGGGTGTGTGTGGTGGGGGATTGGGTTAGGGCATGTGTGGGTGGGTGGAGGATGTACGTGTGGGTCGTGGGGTGTGTGTGAGTGGATTGGGGATGTATAGGTGATTAGGGAGATGTGTGTGTGTGTGTGTGTGTGTGTGTGTGTCGGGGTAGGGAGATGTCAGTTGGTGGGAATGTGTGTGTATGGTTTGGAGATGTGTGAGTGGATGTTCGATGCGTGGGTTGGTGGGGGATGTGTGTGCGTGGGTGGGGAATATGTAGTCGATGGAGATGTGGCTGGGGGATGGGTGGTTGGAGGTGTGGGTGGGGGAGAGGATGTGCGGGTTAGGATGTGTATGTGGGTGGACGTGGGATGTGTGGGTTAGTGGGGGTTGTTTGTGGGTAGCGAATGTGTTTTGGTTGGGGGAACAGGTGAGGGCAGTGTGTGTGGGTGGGGGATGTGCGGGAGGGGGGATGGGTTGGTTGGTGGGGTATGTATGTGTCCCTGGGTGTGTGTGTGTGGGTGGGGTGATGTATGGGTAGATGGGATATGGGCCTCATAACATGGTAATTTGTCTTGATTATGTTTACAACATTCATTTCACAATGTTTGTCTTTGTTCCTATGTAAATGTATAATGCTCTTGATGAACGAAAGACGAGTGATTGGAAGGGCCGAATGTAAGACGGGCCTGCGTGCCCAATTTGTTACCCTTTGAAAATAAATTTGATTTGATTTGATTTGTTAGCACCGAAAGCTCACGAAACCCGACACCCCACAGTGTGTTATCGGCTTCGGGCGGAAGTGCGCAACTGGGAGGGCATAAGCTTTACCCCAGTGCAAGGAAATGCAACCTAAAGACTAAATAGTATGGCAGGGCAGACCAGACCCTAAGTCTAGGTCGGCAACTGGTCTAGGATCAGAGTGAGTTCCCTTGGAGCAAGATGGCGGGACATTTCTTTGTCCCGTAAAACGGAACGTGGTTATTCTGAAATGTTTATGGATTAAGAGTGTTTTCGATGTGAAATGGAGTTCGGACCGTGCAACGGAGTTCGTGCACGCTCGCCCGGACTCCCTTCGGCGTATAATAGGCGCCCGGTTGCGATAGTTAAGCCTAACATGACGACCTGACGACCGGCAGGGACACAGCATGATAAGAGAGCAGGCGTACGCAGAAGGCGATTAAAATGTGACAGATTGGGCATCGGACACGTTCGAGTACTGTACTGGAACTGTGCATCATTTAGTCAACGCCGACCCATGCTTGAAAAACTACTCTACGGAAACGATATTGTAGTCTTACAAGAAACACACCTCGGCGACGGAACAGTTAATGTCACGGGGTTTCAGGGCTTCTTTCTGGTCCGCGACAACATACAGGTGTCTGAGATCGATATGTCCGCCTGGAACAGTGATGCCCCCTGCAAGTGCAGGCATTAAGAATAATGACGCCAGTGCAGCTTGTAATCGTGAACGTTTTTGCGCGCAATGGGAAGGTTGACGTGCGATAATGGCAGAGTTTGTTCGATATGGATGAAAGGCATATCATCTACTGTGGGGACTTCAATGCAAGAGGCAATCAATGAGAGAATTGCATTACCAATAGACAGGGAGAAGATCTGGAGGACGCCCTGGCATCTGCTCCCTAGTCTGACTGAATGATGGGAAGGTCACTAGAATAGCCATTCGATCAGGTAATTCTGACAGCGTCATTGACTTGGCCCTGGCTCGCCCACCATCGCACCAAGGTGCCGGTGGGGCACACTGGGATACCACGAAAGTGACCACTACCCTTGTATCATCCTGATCGAGAAAGACAGGACCAGGAGTCAAGGAAACAAGACAAATACCTTCCGTATGACAACACTGGTCAAGGCCATAAGCAAGATCAGAAGAAGAAAACTAACTTCCTCCCACAGGAGACAAGAAAGACGGTTGCAGCCACCATGGTGGAATGGAGAGGTCGAGAAGGCATGGCTGGGAAAGAGGCAGGCTGTCAAAGACAGGCAAAAAGCCAGAAAGGCTAACATGCCACAGGCTGAGTTGGCGAACTTGAAGACTGAGGTCCATAGGACGATGACTTTATTCAAATCCTGCGCCAAACAGGCCAAGGCCGAGAAACGGGACGAGTTCTGCAGGAAGGTGTGCTCCGAGCGATCTCTTACGACATTCTGGCGCCTCCATAAGAGCATGAACGGTGCTGCACAACGTAGGGGTATTCCAGACTTTCAAGGCACAGACCTCACATGGAAAAAGTTGGATGCGGATAAAGGTAAGGCCCTTCTTGCACGCTACATAGAGCAGACTGACCAGAAAGACGAGCCCGCCAGACAGAGGACCACAACGACACTCACTCAGTTGTGCGAGGGGGTCGGGACAGACGAAGAATGCATAATCACAGCTGAGACATTACGCGCGATGCTCAAGAAATCACCAAACAACGCCCCAGGCCCATACGGCATCCGATATGGTGACCTACTGATGATGTCAGATGATGACATGGAGGAACTGGCTACAGAATTCAACACCAGTATCCAGAGGGGTCAGATCAAAGAGGAATGGCTTCACAGCTACTTGCTGCCGCTGCCAAGACCGAACAAAGACCATTTCAAGATAAGCGGCTACAGAAACATTACGATGCAGAACACTGCTGGCAAGCTACTGGAGAAAATTGTAGCACACAGGCTTGCTTGTGAATTGGAACAACTCGGCTGCTTCCCGCCCACACTTGGAGGATACAGACGTATCAAAGTGTCATGGCTGAATGCGACTGTCTTTGCTCAAGATGCACGCATACAATAGAGTATCCTTAGAGCACTTGATGCAAACCCTCCTCAGACTGAAAGTGCACCCTCAACTTGTACGATGGATCGCTGCAGTTCTGCTCCAAAGGAAGGTGGTGCTAAGATGCGGGAATTGGTCTTCTGAGCCGATAACGATATGTCCAGGATTGCCGCAGGGTTCACCACTGACACCAGTACTATTCAACGTGTATACTGTGCCGATCACTGAACAACAGTCGGACGGGAGGGGTAGGACTCTGTCATTTGCTGACGACATTCACGTGTATCGACAGGGTCGAGATAGACAGGCTGTTGCCAGTGATATGCAGGGCGAACTAGATCGAATTTCCTCATGGTGTGCTGATGCCGCCGCCCTTGTCAACCCTGCAAAGGCAACGGTTACATGGTTCTCACTAAACAACCATATTGTGAAAACAGACCTGCCGGCAGTGAGAATGGATGGGAGCATTTTGAGTAGAACCCAGTCAATGACATATCTTGGCTTGAGGCTTGATCGTAGCCTGTCTTTCAGAGATCATGTCGATTATGTCATAACGAAAGCTCGAAAAGGTTTGTCAGCAATGAGAGTCAAGGCGACTGCCAATATCGAGCAAAGACTGCTAATACTTCTGTTCCAAGGACTGGTGCTTTCACGCATCGAGTATGCCCTGGCCATCCTCACTGTCAGCCCTACACAGATTGGAAGACTTGAAAAGGTACAAAACGAAGCCATGCGCATCATTTTGGGCTGCTCTTGAGACACCAGCTGTGTAGCAATGAGATACCTCCTTGACTTCCCGACAATGGAACACAGGATCAAGATCTGGAGAGCTCGTGCATACTTAAAAATAAGTGCAGATGAGCAGCACCCTCTGCTTGACGCTATATTCAGAGAAAAGGGCGACAGGCTAAAGAGGAGCAAATCATGGATGGGTCGGGCGGAAGATGTCGCCAGACAGGTCTGCAGTCTTACCAGTATCAACCCCGGTAAGGAATGGGTGCCGGTACCCCCAGCTTTTAAGTGCACTTTCTCCTGCATTATCACACTCGGCAGACGGTGCAGAACCCTGCCGCTGTCAATGCAGAGGTCAACGCGCTCATCTATGAACACTCAGATAGCCCCGAAGTGCTAATCTATACAGATGGATCTTTTGTTAAGCAGCAGAGAAGTGCGTGGGCATTTACAGCCCGTTCAGCGGGCCGAACCGTTCAAGAATCCAGTGGTTCCCACTCTAACCACGAACAGCATGACGATGGAGGTAATGGCAGTTACACAGGCTTTCATATGGCTGGAATCACAGCATTATACCAACGTGTGTGTCCTTAGTGATTCAATGAGCATGATTCGGAAGGTCGAAGCTGGATCTGTACGTAGACAGTGGACTGAGTCGCTGCGGAAGTCTGTTGTCCGTAAAGTCACCTTTATCTTCGTCCCGGGGCATGCTGCAGTCGAGCGAAATGAAAGAGCTGATAAACTGGCTGGCTCTGCACCCACTGTAGATGGCCAGCCCATGGATCGTGCCGATGTTATTAACACCCTTAAAGACATGCCAAGTACAGAGGACTTTGACGTCAGTGAATCCACATCGCTGTCCAGGATGAAAGACTTGGGAGTAGGGAGTAAGAACAGGCAGGGCCAGACGCGAGAGGTACATCGGGAAAACGAGGTGCCTCGTCAACCAACACAGAACTGGCACTATTAGCCACCGGACGCTGATGCATATGATGGGGGGAGGGGGGGGGGGAGGATCTGAACACCTATGGACCTGTCCGGAGTGCATTGATGATACCCTAACTGATAACTGATAACTGATAACTGGTCTAGGATCAAAGCTCCGACAGGCGGACAGTTAGCGCATTGCCTTGCTGATCCGACAGCTTCTGCAGTTTGTCTTGTTCCAGACGTATTGGGTGTGACCTTTCCTCTGGAGTAAGCTAGGCAGGCCGAGAAAGGGATCATGCTGCATGGACAACACATGGTCTCTACAGTTCAGCCCAGGCTTTGTATTGTGGAGAGGTATAACTATATTTTACAAACTGTCATCACACATCCATAAAGGAACATTACAGTATTTAGTTCGCAACAAGCTTATTGTTGACAACCAATCAGGATTTCGACCAAAATATTCTTGCCATACGGCCCTAACAAACATGATAGAAAATTGGCACCAGAATATAAACAACAACAGTCTATGTGGAACTGTGTTTATTGATTTCAAGAAAGCATTTGATATGATAGACCATGTTATTTTAATTAAAAAACTTCAGACAATTTAAATTGGCCCTAATGTAGTCACTCTAATATCATCTTTTCTATCAAACAGAAAGCAAGTAGTATCACATAATAAATGTCTGTCTCATACCACTACCTTCAATATTGGAGTACCGCAAGGCTCTATTCTTGGCCCTCTATTGTTTGCCATATATATTAACGATCTACCTTTACATCTTTCGTCGTCCTGCGATCTATTTGCAGACGACTGTACAGTGTACACAAATGCTGAAAACTGTATTTTATTGGAGTCGTCTTTACAACAAGAATTAAATAATGTAGTTAGGTGGAGCTATTCAAACCGTATGCAAATTAACATCACTAAAACAAAATCAATGTTACTAACAACCAGACAAAGACTTCAAACTCTAAGCTCACACACATCACTTCAACTTCACATCGATAACATGCCAGTAGAAAGTGTAATTGAGCACAAAACATTAGACATAATCATTGATAGAAACCTAACCTTTAATTCCCACGTTCAAGCGCTTATTAAACAAACAGCGAAAAAAAGTCTACCAACTCGCCAAAATTAAAAACTTCCTTGATGAGGACACAAGGAAACTATTCTATACTTCTCATATACAGACACACTTTGACTACTGCTCTACAATCTGGGACGGTTGTTCTAATTCAAACACCAAGCGACTTTACTCACTCCAGAAACGGGCCATGAGTCTAATTTATAACAAACATTTATCTGACAATCCTAGCCTGTATAAACACCTTCAGTTACTACCACTCCGCAAACGCCTGCTTTTCAATAAAGCTAAACTAATTCACAAAATCCTGCATCGGAATGCCCCAAATTACCTTTGGCCATTGTTTAAATATAATGCTAGACACAGTAAACGTTTAAATATATTACACATTCCGAAGCCTAGGATTGACTTATACAAAACAAGCTTAACGTACTCTGCAGCTCAGCTGTGGAACAATCTTCCACAAGAAATCAAAGACATCACCAATCCCTATTCATATAATCGCAAATTACTCGAACACTATCTCAGTACGGATTATCTTCCCCCTTAATAATAGAGATAATAATAATAATAATCTCATTGCGACAAATGCAAGAAAAATGCCGTGAACAGAATCAACCACTGTTTATTGCCTTCATCGACCTCACAAAGGCATTTGATTTGGTCAGTCGTGAGGGTCTGTTCAAGGCACTAAAGAAGATTGGCTGCCCACCAACTCTTCTGTCCATTGTGGAATCGTTCCACACAGGCATGAAGGGTATAATCAAGTTTGATGGTGCAACTTCTGAAGAATTTGAAATCAAGAGTGGAGTTAAGCAAGGTTGTGTACTAGCTCCCACCCTCTTTGGAATATACTTTTCACTTCTACTGAAATATGCATTTCGTGATCAGGATGGTGGTATATACATTCACTCACGCTCAGATGGCGGCCTCTACAATGCTCAGAGATTGAAGGCCAAGACCAAAATTAGGAAGGTACTGATCAGAGAGTTGCTTTTTGCAGATGATGCTGCAGTTACGACCCACTCTGAGGAAGAATTGCAATGTCTACTATCTGCATTCTCCAATGCTTGTTCTGAATTTGGTTTAACAATTAGCAAAAAGAAGACACAGATTATGTCACAAGGTGCACATGGGGTACCATCAATCTTTATTGACGACGCCGAACTAGAGATAGTAGACCATTTTACATATCTAGGATCAGTGGTAAATAGCAAATTATCCCTAGATCAGGAAATCAACATCCGGATTGGTAAGGCAGCAACAACAATGAACAGGTTAAGAAAAAGAGTCTGGGAGAACAGGAAGCTTACTGCCAAAACAAAAGTCCTTGTCTATCAAGCCTGTGTCCTTAGTACTCTTCTCTATGGCAGTGAAACCTGGACAACTTACTCACACCAAGAGAACAATTTAAACAGCTTTCATATGCGGTGTCTGCGAAGAATTCTTGGTATTAAGTGGCAAGACAAAATCACAAATACTGAAGTATTGGAAAGATCAGGTTGTGTGACAGTTTATTCCATGCTCAGTCTTCGTAGACTTAGATGGATAGGACATCTTAGGAGGATGGATGATGGTAGAATACCAAAGGATATCTTTTTTGGTGAATTACAGATGGGTAAGAGATCTCAGGGTCGGCCTCTACTACGATACAAAGATGTGTGTAAGCGGGACATGATTGATACAGGCATTGATAATGCACATTGGGAGCAAGTCGCCGCTGAACGTGTTGCATGGAGGGCAAATATCAGAAATGGAATAAAGTCAAAGGAGAAAATTATTGCAGAAAAGTCACACACCAAGCGTTTGAGACGTAAGAT
>OY992876.1:439030750-439043250 GCA_963921405.1 Cepaea hortensis
CTTACTCCCGTAGTTTTCTCTTTCTACACCTTTACTATTCTTTGTCCATCCGTACTATCTTCCTCCCACTCGCCTGTAGTCTGTCTGTCTGTCTGTCTGTCTGTCTGTCTGTCTGTCTGTCTTTCTTTCTCTTTTGATAAAGAAAATACCATGTAATTCTTTCTTTCTTTCTTTCTTTCTTTCTTTCTTTCTTTCTTTCTTTCTTTCTTTCTTTCTTTCTTTCTTTCTTTCTTTCTTTCTGTCTGTCTGTCTGTCTGTCTGTCTGTCTGTCTGTCTGTCTGTCTGTCTGTCTGTCTGTCTGTCTGTCTGTCTGTCTGTCTTCCCTTCTATTTCTTTCCTCATTTTCTCTTTTCCCTCTCCTCTTTCTCTTATTCATCAACCATTCATCCCTTCTCCCCGCCCCCCCCCCCCCTTCCCCCTTTCCGCTTTTCTTTTACTTTGTAGACATCCTTGCAACTGCTTCTCTTCCTTCTCTTTCCTCCTTTCTTCCTTCCTCCACCCCATTCTCACTTCCTTATTCTCTTGCCTCTCATCCATCCACCTTTCTCTCATTATTTCTTCTTTCTTTCTTCCTTCTTCTCCTTATCTCCAATGATCTCTTCCCTCCTCCTCTCTCTCCCTTCCCCTCTTCCTCACTTACTCTATTTATTTTCAGTCTATCTTTCTCTCCCGTCCTCCCTCTTGCCCCGTTCACTAACCCCTTACGCCCACTAGTTGAAGCCTCCTTGACCCTACCTTCTCTCATCGAGCGACATCAACAACGAAAGAAAAAAAAAAAACGAAATGAAAATCAAATTTAGAATAAGCAAGAAGCTAGAAAAATTAACAGGGAAACATTTGAAGCAAAGGAAATGAGAAATAAACTGCCAGACATTTTTTTTTGGTATTTGCCGCAAAGTGCATATCGAACAAAAAGTGCTCCACGTTTGAAAGGGACACTATTCCTATCGCAGTTTCCCCCGGAGAAAATCGTGAATTCGGTATAACTTGTAAAGAATGATACAGCAATTTAAATCGTCTGAATGTGTAGCCCACGAGGGAGGGTTTGTATTTCGTGGCACTACAGCTCGCTGGATTCGTGTCGGGGGTAAAGCCTCCCATCCATCGATGGGATTTAGATTTCTGAGCCCCTTGGGCAACAGGTAAGACGAATTTTTCAGGATTATAAATGGAACTGTTGCTATTGAGAGATGGGAGCCTGGGTGGAAAACATGTAGATGCGTTTCAGGGAAGAGTGGCAACAAAATAGTGAAGTCGGAGTTACAATCCTTGTTGGCAGATAATTCCAAAAGGGATTTATCTTGTCCATCACCTCAATTTCTTTTATATTAACAATTTTTCTATTCTTTTCCTCCTTTCTCTTTACCCTCCCTTCTCTGTCTAATTCATCAATTATCCATCTCTTCCTTTCCTTCCTTCCTCTTTTCCATCCACCTTGCAGATGTCCTTGCTCCTGTCTCTCTTCCTCCTTCCATTATTTCTTCCGATTCTCTCTTCCTTGTCCTCTGTCCTCTCTTCGATCCTTCCTCGCTTTCTTCGTACATGCCTGTCAGGAAACAGTGGTCTCAAAAGACCGGGGCTGGAGTTACGATCCTTGTTGTTGGTGCACAGTTCTAAAGTTGCTAGAGACGGGGGTTGCAGGTAGAATGCGCTACATCTATAAAAACATACTCACAGACTCAGAATCAAGAGCCTCTTAAAACGAAGTCTAGCAACTCATGGCCTCGGATAGCCAAATACATCAGTTCATGGTTTCAGAAGGCAAGTTCAACAACTCCTGGCCTCTAACAGCCAAGTTCAACAACTCCTGGCCTCTAACAGCCAAGTTCAACAACTCCTGGCCTCTAACAGCCAAGTTCAACAACTCCTGGCCTCTAAAAGGCAAGTCCAACAACGCCTAGCCTCTAACAGCCAAGTACAACAACTCCAAGCCTCTAACAGTCAAGACCAACAACTCCCAGCGGATGACAGCCAAGTCCAACAACTCATAGCTTCTAAGGAGCCAAGTCCAACAACTCCTAGCCTCTAACAGCCAAGTCCAACAACTCCTAGCCTCTAACAGCCAAGTAAAACAACTCCAAGCCTCTAACAGTCAAGACCAACAACTCCCAGCGGATGACAGCCAAGTCCAACAACTCATAGCTTCTAAGGAGCCAAGTCCAACAACTCCTAGCCTCTAACAGCCAAGTCCAACAACTCCAAGCCTCTAACAGCCAAGTGCAACAACTCCTGGCCTCTAACAGCCAAGTCCAACAACTCCTAGCCTCTAACAGCCAAGTCCATCAACTCATGGCCTTTAACAGCCAAGTCCAACAACTCCTAGCCTCTAACAGCCAATCCAACAACTTCCAATTCCTGACAACCAAGTTCAATATATCATAGCCTCTGACAGCCAAGAAGAAGAAGCAGCAGCAGGAAGAGGAGGAGGAGGAGAATGAGGAGGAGGAGAAGAACGAACGAACGAACGAACGGACATTATTTTCAAAGGGTAACAATTTGGGCACGCAGGCCCATCTTACATTCGGCCCTTCCAATCACTCATCTTTAGTTCATCAATAGTGCATAGTACATTCACATAGGTAAAACCATTGTCATATGAATGTTGTAAACATAAACAATGCATATTACCATGTTATGAGGCACATTCCCCACCCACATCTCCCCCGTACACCCACACACCCCACCCATACACACAAATCCCCACCCACACACACACATCTCCCCACCCATACACACATCCCTCACACACACATCCCCACCAATCAAGACATTCCCCCATCCACAAACACACACACATCCCACCCACTCCCCCACACCCCACCATACACAACCCACCCATACACATCCCCCATCACACACATCTCCCCACCCATACACACATCCCCCACTCATACACTCATCCCCCACACACATCCACCCACTCACGTACTCATCCCTCAACTACTCATACCCACACATCCCCCACCTACCCATCAACACATACATCTCCTATTTACCAACCCACACTGATACACCCCAGCCACCCAGCCAAACACATCCCCCACCCTCACACACATACTTCACCCACACGCACATCCCACACCCAACCACACCCCCACCCACCAACACACACATCCCTCACCCACACCCATCTCCTCTCTCACACAACACCCCACTCATATTCACATCCCCACCCACATACAGACATCCCCCACACAATCCCCACCAACACATCCCTCACCCACACATATCTCCCCACATATCTCCCACCCACCCACACATTTCCCACCTACAAACACCCTCACCATCCACACATACATCCTCCACCCACACACACTTACTGCACTCAAACACACCCCACCCACACAGACATATCCCCCACCCACACACATACATTCCCACACCCAGAAGAAGAAGAAGAAGTAGAAGAAGAAGAAGAAGAAGAAGAAGAAGAAGAAGAAGAAGAAGAAGAAGAAGAAGAAGAAGAAGAAGAAGAAGAAGAAGAAGAAGAAGAAGAAGAAGAAGAAGGAGGAGGAGGAGACAGAGGGGGATGATGATTATGATTATGAGGAGGAGGAGGATGAAGAGGAAGAGGAGAAGAAGAAGAAGGAGAAGAAAAAGAAGGAGAAGAAGAGGATCATGATGAAAAGAAGAAATGCAGATTTTCAGAACAAACATAAGCTCGTCAATGTTCCTTCTTCGCACACATGTAGGAACTGGCCGTTACACGGATGGATCGACCCCCAGAGCCCTCTTGATCGAAACAAAATCCAACAAATGCTGAAGATTGAACTTCTCGCAATGTCCCGACATACAGCTCACCAGCCACTACACCACTACAGCTGCAGCCCCATATTGCACTGGCACCTGGCCGTCTTGACCGACGATGGCTTGTGACATTGTGCTTCAAAAAGGCATAATGACTACAACCCATGGTGGGGACCAGGGATGGAGTTATACCTCTCTATAGCAAAAAGCATGGACTGAATAGTAGAGATCATGTGTTGCCCATGCAGTATGATTTCTCTCTCGGCCTGCCTAGTTTACTTTAGAGTAAAGATAACACCAATACATCTGGAACAAGACCTGCTGCAGAAGCTGCTCTAACTTACCACCTGTCAACACTTCGACAATAGACCAGTTGCAGACTAATACTTTGGGCCTGGTCTATCCTGCCATGATATTTAGTATGTAGGTTGTATTTCCTCGCACTAGGATAAGGCTTGTACTCTCCCATTTGCACTGCTCTTCCCGAATTCGTTGGCACAATGTGAGGTGTCGGGTGTGGTGAGCCTCGTCCAACATTCAGCTCTAACAGACAGCAGGCGGTACCGTCTACTGCCATACGTTACCTCAGTAGTATCTGACTGAGACCTGACTTATTACCCCACATTACACACAGACATAATCAGCATACCTCACTTACAGGGGAAACAGTGCGTATGCTCTGTAGGATTCTGTTTTGGGCATTCGCTGACCTTAACCTCAAGTGTAATCCATACATGTGCAGCTACTTTCAGCGCACAGTACTGATGTTTGCGTGGCGATTAGCTTTCTGTATTACTAGTGTCCCTGGCCATCAGACGAATCCACCCCGACTTCAACGGTACTTGCCATGTACTTCCCCAAGTCAAGGACGAGAAGTCTATATATTAGTCCAACTGACCGTTGTATGGATGTTATTTTTTGCGCTCGCTCGCTTTGAACTCAAGCGTAGACCATACACACCATTTATAATAGTGATGGACTGAATTTTGTGTGTGGATTAGCTTTCACTATTAACGGTGTCCCTCGCCATCAGACGAACCAACTCTGACTTCAGAGGTACTTGTAATTTAGGTCCCCATGTCAAAGACGACAGGTCAACATTTTAGTCCAGCTATCCGGTGTAGGGGATGAACCGCTTACCTCGGCATCAGCACAACGAATGTTTATGAACAAGCGTTCTTATCCATTCGGCCATGCGGATCTGCATTGTAAGGATTTAACCCGCTACCTAGGCATCAGCACACCAGATGGTTAAGATCGAGCTGACCTCCCAACAGCAGGAGTAACAACCATGCATTCATTACAGATAAGCAAGCCAACACAGAAGCAACAGAGACACCATAACAAAAACCTGCTTGTCAAGATCAATGACAGAACTACGGCGTTTGACATGGAGATAAATGATAGTCAAACACATGTACAGATAATTGTTCCACAAACACCCATAAATATTAACACTGAAAGAAGGATTTTTAAACTTGCTAAGGTTTTCTCTTATGCAGCAGATAATTACGGGGGATGTCCGTTGTGAAACATAAGCGGGATCTGTGATCGCACATGGCCAAAAAAAAAAAAAAAAACGCCTGCAGAGAAAACAAAAAAGAGAAACAAAAACATTTCTGACAAACTAGTAACGTTTCATTAAAGAGTGTGTACAGGCGAGGGCCCGGCTTCCTGGCCTAGAGGTTAGCGACTTTTCTCCGTAATCTCGTATACTCTCGTAGGTAACGTGACGACGGTGAGAATCAGCAGTGGTTCGAATCGTGTCGGTAACTTACGGGGTATGTGAGCCGGCCGCTCAGAAAGCAATGGCAAACTACTGCGCGTAATCTTGCCAAGAAATCAACAATCAGATGAAAGATGCTGATGTTGACAGCGATGTCATGTAAAGAATATGCAAAAAAAAAACAAAAAACAGGCGAGGGAATTCACCTCATTGTACAGGGTTTGATCCCATATGCTTCGGTTTCTTTCCACTGGACGACCTGCCGAAAGCCTCGCACAAAGCACGAAATCCGTAGCTCCAGCGACGACCCCCAGGAGTCTCAGAGAGTACTGCATCCGTGAGTAGAACGACGGAGCTAGGAATCTAAGGCTCCCTGATTAAAACCGGCGATTAACCATGGAGACATTGGACATGCCGCAAACTGACATATTTTGGACATTTAAAAAGTGGGGGTAGGGGTGGAATGGGGGGGGGGGGGCTTGGAGAAAACAGTGATGGAAGATGTGGTTCACGGACGAAGAAGCAGGGGTCGTACAGCTCGACATGGACACAGTACATTGCAGACAGTTGAGAGGTGAGGGTTCATAGGGCAGGAGACATGGTGAGAGACGGAGACATCTTTTGAGACATTTAATAAAACACTGACATGCTTTTCGTAATCAACTATCAACTAGTAATCAACAATTTTCAACTAGTAATCAAATAGCAATCAACTAATAATCAACTATAAACTAGTAATCAACTAGTAATCAACTATAAACTATATAGTAATAACTAGCAACTAGTAATTAATTAGTAATCAACTGTCAACTAGTAATCAACTGGTAATCAACTCAATCAATCAATCATGTGCCATGCCGCAAAGCGTGGGCGGTCATGACTCGCCATTTCACTCGATCACCAGTGTCGTGGATCAGCTCAGTGTTCCTGTCTCGTCCATGCCATGTGGCCAAGCCATCCAGGTATTTTCCTCTCGGTCTTCCTCTTGGTCTGTTCCCTTCGATCTTGCCAGTTGTCACCAAGTTCTCCAATCCATTTCTTCTCATAACATGTCCAAAAAATTTTGACTGTCTACGTCTAATTTCTCTAATCAGTTTACGATGTTCATTTGTCTCCTTTAGTACTTCGTCATTGGTTTTTCTGTCTGTCCATGGTATTCTTTGCATTTTCCTCAGAAACCACATTTCTGCAGCCATCAGATGTTTTTCAGCTTGACTGCTCATTGTAAAAGTTTCACATCCATACAAAAGAACAGGCTCTATGTATCCCCTCAACACTCTTTTTCTCGTTTCAATTGACATCTTTTTATTGGTCAGAATGTTTTTCATCTTGCTAAAGGCTACTTTCGCCATGGCGATTCTTGTTCTAATCTCTTCAAGGCATCTCCCATTAGATGTTATGACTGTTTCAAGATAATTGTACCGATTCACTTGTTGAAGAATATTCCCATTTACTTGTATATTAAATTGTGGCACTTCTGTCTTCCAAGTGACGACCATAACCTGAGTCTTTTTACAATTTAATTCTAACCCCAGTTGCTCACTTTGTACAACAACCGCATCTACTAATTGTTGCAGATCTTGCGCATTGTCTGCAATTAATACTGTATCATCTACATATCTAATGTTATTGATGTTTCGTCCTCCAATGCTGATTCCATTTATATCCTCTACATTTCTGAAAATATTTTCACTGTATAGGGAAAAAAGATCTGGAGACATCACACATCCCTGCCTAACACCTCTCTTAATTGGCTGATACTGTCCCACTTCATTATCAATCCTTATTGCAGCTTGTTGTTTCCAATATATGTTTTTTATAAGTCTAATGTCTTTCCCATCAAATTGTAGCTCTGCAAGCAATCCATCATGTTGACATGTCTAACTCTATCAAAAGCCTTTGTATAGTCAATAAAGCAAAGATTTATATCCTTGTTTACTTCTATAGCACGTTCAATAACTGTTCGCAGCATATACACAGCATTTACTGTACCCTTTCCTTCTACAAACCCACATTGTTCTTCCCCTATTTCAGGTTGTATCTTCTTCCTCACTCTTTGCATGATAATTCTTAGCAAAATCTTTGTGATGTGACTCATTATACTAATTGTTCTATGTTGATCACATTCCAAGGTTCCTGATTTCTTTGGGATTGCAATAAATACAGAGTTACATAGTTCAGGAGGTATATCTCCAGTATCATATACTGTAATCAACAACAGTAATCAACTATCAACTAGTAATCAGTTAGTAATCAACAGTCAACTAGTAATCAATTATCAACTAATAATCAACTATTAATAAGTAGTAATAAAAAAGTCACTTAAAAGTCGACAGGGTCGACTTTATTGCACTGGGTTTTATCCCATATGGCTCGGTCTCTTTCCGCAGCGCTGAAAGCGTCGCACAAAGCACGGACTCCGCAGCTCTAGCGACGACTGACAGGAGACTCAGAAAAATTTCACCCGTGAACCGAAGGACGCGGCCCGGAATCGAACCCACAACCTTCGGAGCCCGAGCCAAACGGCTTGATCACTTCGCCACGGAGACTTCCGAGTAGTAATTAACGTCAATCAAAGTCAATCAAAGTAGTAATCAACTAGTAATTCATTAATAACCAGCAATCAACTAGTAATCAATTAGTAATCAACTATCATGTTTTATCATGTGGAGTCTTTGGTGGTAAAGGCTGGTGGGGGACTAAATGCATTGAAGGCGATGGCAACAAACGGGGTTGAGCAGAGGATGCTTTACAGGCTCTTTCAGCAGTTAATAATATGTCACTGAGTATGATTTGGGGCTGCTGACTGTATCGAAGAGCCAGCTTGAAAGGTTGGAGCGCATACAGAATGCGGCCTTGCGGGTGACTCTGGGTTGCATAAGGCATATCCTGGTTCTCAGTGGAAACGGGAGTGAAACAGGGTTGTGTCTTGTCACCGATGCTCTTTGGAATAGCCATCGATTGGGTCATGCGCAAATGCACAAGCAACACAAATAGGGGTATCCATTGGGTTGACACAATTCTAGAAGACCTGGACTTTGCCGACGACATAGTGCTTTTAAGTTCAACACACCTACATGCCCAAGAGAAAATAAACCATCTCCAAAATGTTTCAGGACAAATTGATCTCCAAATTAACACTGCATAAACAAAAACTATTGATCTTACCAACAGTTCAGATGACACCAAATTAAACAACCATGTTCTTGAAAAAGTCAACAGCTTTACATACCTAGGAAGCAAAATGACATCTACAGGGGACTCAACGCCAGAAATATTATCTAGAATCGCACTGGCATCTGGTGCCTTCAATAAACTGTCAAACTTCTGGAAGTCAAAGACACTCAGCAAACAAATGAAACTTACAATCTTCAACTCTTGTGTGATTACAGGGTTAACGTATGGATGTACGAGCTGGAAATCAACGGTAGCTTTAAATAAAAAAAAATGATACAATTTTGAGAACAAATGTCTTAGAAGACTTCTAAACCTCCACTAGACAGATTTCAAAACCAATACGCAAATAAGACAAGAGACTAAGCAAGACATTGTATCCAGTTTTATAAGAAAATGCCGTTGGAACTACATCGGCCATGTACTCATAATGGACAAGACAAAGACTCCCCAACCAAGCCCTCTTATGGTCACCGGTAGGGAAAAGAAAACGGGGAAGACCAAGAGAGACCCTGCATAGAACCATCATCAGAGAAGGCTCATTCAACGGCCAAGTGAACATCCAGGATCTGCAACAGGTAGCAGCGAACCGCCGGACATGGAGAGCCATAACTTCTGCCCTATACGCCGCCTTAGGCTCAAGAAGAAAGACTAATAAACTATATCCTGGCGCTTTCAACAATGGTGGATAGGCATAGGATCCTTAAAGTCAAATTCCTTCATTCACACACATGTACACACATACACACATACAAACATACTCACACATACACATACATACAAGTACACACACATACACACACATACACACAAATAAACACACATACAGACATACACATATATACGCACATACATACACATACACACTCATATACATATATACACACATTCACACACATATAGACATACACACATACACCCACAAACACACATACACACACATACACACACACACACACACACACACACACACACACACCTATCTACCCATTAATATACTCAGACATACACGCTGCCTCACATTATCACTAAAACTAATATATGCAAACTGCAACTCTTTACTCACCCATACACTGACGACTATCGTGAGCATCCTCACAAAAACATTTAAAATTGGGGAAAATGGGGAAAACATGGAGGGGAAATGGGAAAATGAAAAAAAAAATGTTATACATTGTGTGTCGTAAAATATAGTGATGCAATTCAATAAGATAATTCATGGAATAGGCATAAGCATGATGGAATAAGCATGTCACACGACATGCATACGCTCATCTCTCTCTCTCTCTCTCTCTCTCTCTCAATTTCTCACTCACTCTCTCACTTAAACTCACTCTCTCTCACTCACACTCATTTATTCACTCTCTAGACCACACCAACTCACTCTCTCACTCGCACACACAGACAAGCATACTTACACACGCACTCACTCACTCTCTATCACTCATTCACTTTCTCATGCACTCTCTCACTCACCCACTTTCTCTCTCTCTCTCTCTCTCTCTCTCTCTCTCTCTCTCTCTCTTACACACTCATTCTCTCACTTACACACACACACACACACACACACACACACACACAAACACACAACATATTCGCAAATTCTCTTTCTCACTTACACTCACTCGTTTACTCTCTACATCACACTAACTGCAATCACACAGTTCCTCGCATACACTGCATGCATGTACACATACACACAAACATACACACACACACACGCACATACACAAATATACACATGCACATACTCACACCCACGCACACCTACACACATTCACACTCATACACACATATTTACACACACATTCATACACATACACATACACTCACATTCCTATAATTCATGGAATTGACATAAACAAGATGAAATAAACAGTGCATAGTACATGTTAAATTGAAGTGGCAGTAAAAATGCTCACTCACTTACACTCACTCACATACGCACATACACGCATACTCACAAATTCTTTATCTCACTCACACTCACTCATTCACTCTCTAATCCACACGAAATCACTCTCCTACTCACACACACATACACACACACAGACAGACACACACATACTAACTCACTTTCTCTCTCACTCATTCACTTTCTCATACATTCTCTCACTCACCCACTGTCTCTCTCTCTCTCTTAAACACTCATTTACTCACTAACACACACACACACACACACACACACACACACACATTCACACATACTCACAAATTCTCTCTTTCACTCACTCACTCTCCCTTACTCACTCACTCACTCGCTGACCCTCTAACTCACACTCACTCACTTTCTTACTCTCTCACACAGACTAGCAGATTCACAACACAACCTCTCTCTCTTACACTCACTCATTCTCTCACTCAATCTCTCACACATAGTGCACACACACACGCATTCACTCTTTCACCCACGCATTCACACACGCATACATACTCTCTCGCTCCCTCTGTCTCATACTCACTCTCTCACCAACACTCTTTCTCATTCACTCTCTCACCCACTTTCTCACCCACACGCACAGTGAAAAATGATAGTGAAAAATGATACCAGTAGGCGACTTATCGAGACATATGGTCGGTATGGAGTAAGTATTGAAAGAGTATTTGGTTGAATGTGTTGGGACCCATTGGAGTTTAAAGATCTGGTGGAATTGCATTCCATAAGTGAGCACCAGAATACGCAAAATAAGTCCAATCTATGCTTCGGTACATGCAGTAAATTTAAGCGCTTACTGTTCAGTGCATTAGACCGAATTAACGTTAGAAGATACTCTGGGGTATTTTAAGATATAAATTTATTCACTAATTTGGCTTTGTTAAAAAGGAAGCGCTTTCGAAGTGGTATAAGTCTTAGATGACTGTGTAAGTTATTACTTTCAACGTGCTTTATGCTAGAAACTAGACGTATAGCGCGGTTTTGAAGAGAACACTGTTATTTCATATTAGATTTAGGGCAACCATCCCAGACTGTCGACCAATAAACGAGAGGTGATTGGATATAGGAAGCATCGAATATTTCTAGTGTACTTTCATCCAGGAAGTGCTGAATTTTAGCAAAGTTAGTAAACTTTTTGTGCTATTCTCTTGGTAAAGACGTGAACATGGGAGCTCCAGTTTAAATGTCTGTCAATTAGAAAACCTAACTCTGAAACATGTTAAAGAATTCGAATATCTTGGAAGTATGATCACAGAAGATGGCAGATTTGACAGATAAATCAAAATCATATGTCAAAAAGCTAGTGCACTTACATATCAACTATCACCCATTCTGAAACATCCAAATATACCCATGTACGCAAAACGACAGATAATAAACAGCATATTCACACCAACCCTATGCTACCAATCTCAAACTTGGACGTTATCCAAATCACACTTTCTCAGAATCAACACCTGCGAGATGAGATGCCTGAGGAGAGCTGCCAACTTAACAATCCGAGACCGAGGAAGAAATGCTGTTAACAGACAGACAGTGGGATCAACACCTTGTGCCACATTTATTTAAAGACAGAAGTTCAAGTGGTTTGGCCATGTCGTTAGAATGCATCATCAGCAACTACCATCACTGGCCTTACATCAAAGATCATCTGCGACGACACCAAGAGGACGTCCAAGAAGAAAATGGATTGACGACATCAAAGATATTGTACAATCACACAGAATGACACTATCCAGTGCCGCCCATCGGGCGCTGGAGCGCAAATTATTCCTCCCCACGACGCTTGACGGCAGAAGTGGAAGATGATGATAATGATGATGATGATGATGATGAATGTTTTGTGTTAAATTACATTAACTATAGGTAACGTGTCAATGTGGAGCTCGAGCGGTGTCCCAGTTATGGCTAGGGTCT